>FIZR01017825.1:0-20035 GCA_900060175.1 Ferrisia virgata
AAAATATACCAGAAAACTCTGAAACCATTCCTGATGAACCATCTCAAATCTCCAAAATCCTCTGTCTAATAAAAGAACTCAAGTTAACAAATCAGATCTAGATACCCCCCCCCCCTCTACTGAGCGTAATAGTCTTGAAAATTACACACGCCCAGTATAAAAAAAAATAAAAAAAAAAGAATTGCAAAAATTATATTTATCAGGGTATTTTGCCTCGCTAAACATGAATCCGACATTAGTTTCTTCATTTGGTCTTTTTTCTCAATATAAAAACACTCAAAATTCGAAAAATCTGCTAAAATTAAACATTTCTGTACGGTTTTTTGAGATTTTCGACCCTTACGCAACCGAGTTTGCTAAAAATGAATACGTTAGATAAATCTACGTTAAAAAACACATTTTATGGGATATTTTCAAAAAGTAGTCGAACTTCGGCCTCAGTTTTTTATACACCTCTATAAGATGTAACTTTGTGCCAAAGAGTAGAAAATTTCATTCGGTTGAAATTAAAAATTACTGAAAATAATGCAATAAAAAGACCATAACTCTAAAAAGGAGGGCGGGGGGAGGGGGTCAACATTTTTTCCAGAATTTTTTAAAATCAAGGTTCACTATTTGAGGGCATTAGAACGAAAATACTACATATGATGCTGATTATAAATAAGCATCTTTTCAGCCTAATTTTCATGAAATTTTGCTAGTGGGAGGAGGAGGAGCGGGGTTGAATTTTTGCACATATATTTAGTGTTACAAATCTATTCAATAATTGTAGGGGTATCAGAGGCAGATAGGAAAAACCTAACCAACTTTCATTGGTAAGAAGGAGGGGACCATGGGCAGTTACACGGTAAACCAACTCAAAACACAGCATAAACTACCCAAAAAATCTACATTTTCAAGGCTAAAAATTTCAATATGCTCATCGAGGACATTCACTAAATCTACACACCGAATTTCAACACCCTAACTCAATTCGGAACTACGTTATTTTTATATTCCAAAAAAGGGGAACCTCCCCTCTCCAAAATGAGTACCTGTACACGTCGCACTCAATTGTCTGAACAGAAACCCAGAAATTGCATCCCAATAGAAATAAAATGTGAAATTTTGAAATTGATCAATTTTTTTCTTAAAAATTCATGATTTTCCATTTTATAATATTTAATCTATTTTTTTTCTCCTTTGGGAAGCAATCTTCAACGTTTCTGTCCAGACTGTGGACACTAGGCACGAAGGTGCACTGATACTCTTTCTAAAGATTTTTAGTGGGGAGCTCATAATGGATTAGTGAGTAGTTAGTTATCCATAAAACACTGAAAAAATAAAAAATTTTCAACTAAATTTTTTAATATTTATATGCTTATAGTTTGCAAGCCTCTTCATCCCCACTCTTGATTTTTTTACCACCGCCCTGCACTTCCATTTCTTCGCCCTTGTAGTGAAATAGGTTTGCTTCTCTCGCATACATCTTCAAAATTAGAATTTTTTTCTACTTTTGTCCAAAAATAATTTTAAAAAAAATGTTTCTGCAGATGATATATTTTTTTTTCGCATACATGCAATCCTTAGTATTACGACCACAACCACTGAATTGAAGGTACCCTTCCTTTCATTTAAAAATTCTTTAATAAGATGCTGATAATAGCATTGTCAAAAGTTACTGAAAAAAACTTAAAAAATTTACAAATTTTTAGCTATGTTTTTTTTGGTACTTGTTTTGTCATATTTTACAAACTAGTTCACTCCCACTCTTAATTTTTATATCATGCCTACTCGAGAGTATACGCCATATTTTAGACCAAACAGCAAATTTTTACCGATATTAATTTTTTTTTAAATAAATAAATTTTCAAAACGAGCGGAAGGTTTGAGCGAAAATGAAATCTGGAAAATAGTATACCTCAGCTCCTTCGATGTTTTTGGATATGCTAACCATTGTACAATGTACATGTATGTCTCATTAGTTGACCTACCACTAGTTTAAGGAAAAGGAGGCTAATGTTAAACACCCGGTATAATAATTTATCATGCACCCTCTCTTGATATTATTCTACACAAAAGTTGTGTTATTTCGAAATTATTTAGAAAAAATTACGAATAAAATTGAAAACTTCTTTTTTTAATCGACAAAATAACACTAGATACATGAGACCGATATTCTGTTTTTTTTTTTAAAAAAACTCGATTACTTCCTTTCAAAATTTCGTACATTTTGGATGGGTTTTCGTGTACTTTTTGGGCATTTTAAAATTTCATACGTTTTTTTCGTACTTTTAAGGGCCAGCAGACACCCAATACGTTACGTTCAATACGAGTTTTCGGCTAATTTTTTCTTCTAACTAAAAATTGATAATTCTAATCTTCAACTGACAGGCCAAAAAAAAAAAATTCCTGAAAAATTGTGGTCTTCTATACGCTTTAAAATGGGTTTTCTTAATACTCTCTCTTCCATCTGTCGTAAGTCGATAGTCCGTATAATAGCCTTGTTTTCTTAGATATCATAACAAAGAAAATTAAGCTAAAAATACACAAAACTCAGACTTTTTTCCTCAACTCGTCTTCAGCAGTCGACTAAGGTACGCTGACCGCATGTCGTGAGTTGTCATTGCGGTGTATACTTATTTTACAACCGATGAATTAATTATGCAGGTTTTTATATCGTCGTGAATCGATAAAAAAAAAAATACCACCTCGTGTAAATAAACGACAGATACGATCGCCGCATCTTGAAAACACCGGTAAATACTTGTATGGTGAATTGTTCTCGATGAAGTCATATGTCCGATTTAGATTTTCATTTTTTCTTTTTTCCCCTTATGTGATGTGTCATACGATGATAATCCTCTCAGCTCTCAGGTGTGTTCTTTTATAAAATTATACGGTTCGGATTAAATCTGTTGTCAAAATGTGGTTATTGTAGGTCTACTATCTATAGAAGATACTCTATTGTAGACACGTATCATTCACTATGAATCGTCTGGCTTGTAGTGTATCTTTTAAACCAATGTCTACAGTTCATTTATTTGAAACATGGAAGGAAAAATATGTCTATTGGGTACCGATGAATTTCTGCGCAAATATTCAATTTATGCTTTTTCAATGGCAGACAAGTAAAAGCAATGGGTACAGATACTATACAAGAACTAGGTGGACCAATAACTAGTGGCTCTAGTTATGATATTATATACCTAGCTTCTTAGTACCTAGCCAAGGCCGTAACGAAGGGGAGTATTCAGCAGGGGGGAGTTGAGTCACCCCGCCCCTCAAAGTGGAAAAAGTGCAAATTATTCGGAAAAATTGAAAAGCGTTCAGAAATTTAGCATTCGTAAAATTATGACACATATTAACGGCCAAACACTTCATTTTTTTCTTCATAATTTTCTGCCTTCAGAAATGTGACATTCAGAAAATTATAAAAAATATTAAAATAAAACGAAACACGAAATCTAATTGTTTTTGGATGAAAATAAAGCAATCAATGTACTCAGGGGGGCACCGAAGGAGGTATCGGAAAGGGGGGAGGTGAGTGCGTCTCTCCCTTCCCCAGGGAAAAAGCTGCGAGTTGTTTGAAAAATTTTCAATCTATTCGAAAAATTTGGCATTTGGTAAATTTTAAAGAATATTGGGAAAGATTGGTCAAAATACAAATTTTCAATCGTTCTGTTCATACTTTTTTTAAAAAATTTCCTCGCTCCGCTTGGGCTAAATTTCTTATAAATATTTTAAAGAAGAAATTCCATTAAATCTCTTCTTTCTTAGAAGGCAAATGTCATCGCTAAACTTGATAGACTTGGGAAAACTGAAAACCTTTCTTTTCTACAAAAAACCTAGAAATATGCTCTTTTTAATACTTGAAAAATTCTGTTTTTTCAAAATTTACAAGTTTAATCTACTACCCCGGTAAACATTCGTGGCTATTTCAATTTATTTGTTTTTTCGAATGTTGGTGACAAAAATTGCCGAAAATTGGATTTATTCGGAAAAATGAGTCTGTTCACCCCCCCCCCCCTTGTTCGCTACTTTTATTCGGAAAAAGGAGCCTGTTCCCCCCCCCCCCCCGTTGTTCGCTACTGCCCTGTACTTAGGCTACCTACTACCCACACATAGAAACAGAATGTGTCATCTTAACATTTTCATTGCACATTAAAATCGTCGAAAAAACGTTTTAAAATACAAAAATTAACATGGGTAATTCCTAACTTGACCAATCACAAAAAAAAACTATTTCTCTACATTTTCTCGATGGATTCATCGTAAGAGAAATATGGTTAGGTTGTAAAATACTTATACAAACTATTTAAATCAAAACTTTGAAACATAAATTAAATAACAGATACCTTGAACGCAGCATCTTTATAGCTACCCTCAAGATTTATAATGACTCATCATTATTTCACATTAGCATTTATTTTCCAACATCTCATTACGATTAATAAATTATTCAAATTACTAACCTGATGAAGTGTGACGATGACGTTTTCTACTTCGAACAAAACTACCACTGTAATTTGACCACTTTCAACTTACGTTCTATTTCTACGTTAAAACTAAACAATCATACGATAAAGTAGGTACACCAAAGAAACAGTACTCGAATCTTAGTTAAAATATCACGAAATCCTTTGCAACAGAAAATACGTAATCAAACAATAATCGAAAACGAATCTGAACACTTTTTCAAAATTTGGATCTATTTGTGAATTCCCAACGGCAAAAAAAGTACGTATCTACCTGCAAAAAATACAAAGTATGAATTATTATTAAAATTCTGAAAGTACACTCACGTACACATATAAACATAAATTCCATTAAAATTGGACCTTATCAAAAGTATCCGAATTTTCGAACCGGTAACCTCGAAAATCATTCAAGGTAGGGCAAAAGTAATTAGTAATTTGGGAAAAGCTCAACGAGGAAAAGCTTGAAAAAGCTAAAATTGAACGTCGTAAAACTCATCAAATTTTGAACCATGCAAAGCGCTTCATTTTGAAGTTTATTTATTTAGGTTGAAAAGTAGGAAACGAAATTACATCTCAATTATGTCGTTAGGTAGGTTGAAAAATGGGGGGGGGGATTCTAAAATAAAATAAAATTTGGCCATTGTGTATCGCATTGTTAGGATATAACAACCCAAAAGTCCACGTTTTTGAAGCTGTAACAGGGTATAATGAGGATGACTAGTTGAAACCCATAAAAGGTACACCTAGGACCCTACATACCAAATTTCAACTTACTAACTCAATTCAGAAGGGAGATATACGTGCGAAAAAAATTAAAATATAAAAAAAATGTAACAAGAAACTAATTTTATGGGGCTATGAGGGGAGTGCAATGGAGCTGAAACAGTTGACCTCCCTCTCCAGGCACAATGTTCCTGTTAAATTTCAACTCCTATACGTGCAGTCGCTTTTTTTCAAGGTCAAAGTGAGAAAACCTCCATTTCTCGCCTGCTATTGACCTTGGAGGCTGACTTTTGGATGTATTAAGCTTCAAAAAGCGTAAATTTTCGCGATTTTTGGCCCCTCAACAACCCCTTTCCTAAATTCGGATGGATCTTCGCTACTCATACATATCTAATCCTCTGTCAATTTTAGTCTATTGGCCGAATTTGAGTAATTTTGGTCACTACAAAACTGAGTAAAATAATTCTAGTCTGGGGGAGGGGGCGGTGAATAAAATAAAAATCTCACATCCACAAAAATTGTCTTAATGGTTTTCTATAGGGTTCCGAAATGGATCTTATACATACTCCCCTCTCCCCTTGTGCGTAATAGGTCGATAAACCTTGATAGCCTGGTTTTCATTGACAATATAACATAGAAAATCATGCTAAAAATTTTTAAAGCAAATGGTTGAGGGTGCGATTAGTTTGAGGGTCCTTGAAAAATGTGAATGGAGAATAAAATCAATACATGTATTGTGCTTAATCATCTGAAATTAATCTATTTACATTCATTTTAGGAAAGCATTTTTCAAAAAAAATTTTCTTCACAATTTTACAGAAAATTGTAAGGAAAAATGCAAAAAAGTATCATTTCATGGAAGCTCTTAAAAAGAGGAGTAATGGCGAAAAAAAATTTGAAAAATTTAACACGTGTTTTGAGGCCACTTCGCAGCTATCTCGCCGCCATTTGTAGATTTTCCAAAAAAAAAAAAAAAAGCAAAATTTGTCTCACTTTGGTAAATAATAGTTAAATACACATTGTAAATTTGGCAAAAATTCACACTTCAAATCATGTAAATGACTATAAAGTCTGCATTGAATCCCTGATGCATATAAAATTTAATTTCTGAAGACATTACGACGCTGCGCGACGATTCAATACAACACTGCTCTCATTAAAAGGGTTATTCTTCCATCGCATCGTACAAATTCTGCAGTCTCGCAATAAAATAAATTTTTCCTCTCATATTTCTATAAAAAATCAAAAAAAAAAACCAGCCATTGTAATGCTTTCATAAAACGCATTTATAAAAACGAATTGCCTTTAAATCTGTACAAGAACATGGATCAGCTTCCGTTCATAGTATCAGCCTGACTCAGGCTCTTTATATTCGAGAGAAATAAAAAAAAAGAAGCAAAATCAAAAAGCCTATAACTAATTTTAAATATTCCAGTTAGCATGTAAAAAATATGCTGTTCTCTGCAACTATATAAAGTAGCTCGAAAAAAAAAACACAATATATCGTCACAATGTTATACATCAATACGGGCCTATAAGTATATGAAGAAAAATTGCCGACGATTTTTTATCGTGTTAAATCGTCGAACATTTTTCAACGAAATAAAAAATAGTAAGAAGAAAAAATTGAATACATGTTTGGTGGCTCGACTTTTACAACACGCCGAGACGACGATGCTTTTTTGTCAACTCGTAAATCGAAAAAGAAAAAAAAAAAAAAAAAAAAACGATTCGAAAGTTATGTACCAACCAACCAACCTTTCGAATATACGAATACAAAATCACCCATTTTGCTACTGCTCATGATGTTTCTGCTATTATACAGTGACATACGGTAACACAGCTTACAACACGTTTACCACCTTATCACCTCGGCACTTGGTACATTTAAAAAGTTTACACCACCAAACAACATTTTGCCAACGTGCAGAAATGAATTTACGACCCGAGCTTTTGAACTTTTCACGCGATGAAAATGACATATTTTATATAAGTACGATACCTACCTAGCTAGGTACGTGAAAAATCAACGAAATTTCAAAGCCAGCCAAAACTCTATCTCTCCTACTCTTACTCGCTCATTCGTTGGTTGGTTTCGCAAAAAGGTGTCAATACAGCAGAAGTCTATACAAGAGTGGGCTACAGTGTGGTGAGCTTAAAGGTGGAAATATTTTTCAAAAAGGTCTCGCACTATTGAGTTCGGTCGCCTAATGACTAAACCAACCAGCCAGCCAGCCAGTGTAACCCACATACCCTTTTCGTTAACGTTTTTACCTTTTAGTTAATTTTTTTGATATAAGGACAAGCTAATTCATTTTTACAGCTTACATCTACCTGCTCTTTCTGTCTGTTCACAATATGGAGCGTGTTTCTTTGACGACAGAATGAGAAGGAAAAAAAAACCTTCACGTTGTAAAAATTCTCCTGGTTCTTTTTTTTTTTTTTGCCATTTAATTTATTAGATGTCGAAAATTTCTCATCAGCGAGCTTGGTCGAGGTGTTAGGTTACACAGACTCGTCGAGCTTGGAAACTAGATATAATTAACGTAAATCATATTGAACTTTACCTTGTTACAGGGTGGACGACGGGCTTCGAGTCAAAGTAACCGATAGCGCCCTCTCCAGAGATTTGTTTCCCAACGATTATCACTGCCTTGGGGATAATGAAAACAGGCCGATTAAATGGCTCGCCATGGAAAGTCTTATTAATAGAGAATATACCGGTGCTTCGGACGTGGTAAGTTTGTAGTATGTATACCTACCTCTACCAAAAGCACCAATACAACTACATCTATATATATATATATATATAACCTAAGTAGGCAATATTTTCTTACAACAAATTCACACCTAAATATGCTAACACTCGCCTTCTTCCCTCGCCAATAATTCGTATGGTCATATTTTTGATACAGTGGTCGTACGGTGTGTTAATCTGGGAGTTGCTGTCGTTGGGACAACAACCATACGAAGAAATAGATCCGTACGAGATGGAAGTATATTTACGTAACGGATTCCGTCTAGCTCAGCCTAAAAATTGTCCAGATGATTTGTAAGTATAATAAGTATAGCTTATTCGATCATCATACCCTATGAAATATTCATCGTTCACACTTTAAATCCATTTATCATTCGATAGATTTGGCATGATGACCTGTTGTTGGCTGGGAGACCCAGAAGAGAGACCTACCTTCGTGCAATTATTAGCCTGCCTGCAGGATTTTCAAACTGCCTTAACGAGATTTATATAATTTGCCGTGTTATAGTATTTGTACTTCGTATACTACGCGATTACGACTTTCTGTGTAATTTTTCTGTTTTTATTCGTATAATTTTTTTTTGTATTACCAAAATGTTATATGTGTATGATTTTTATTCTATTCTATTTTTTTTTTTTTTTTTCAACGTTCAATGTATATTTAACGTATACCTAATTTAAGCGCCGACTGACTGTTACATCGAAAATTCAATCGTTACCTGAATGCCATATTATGTATATAATTTTATGGAAATAATAATAATAATAATAATAAAATAAAATAAAATACCCGGCGAGTATAGATAACGTCGTCGAAGTCGTTGTTTTACCCTCGCGACCATTCAAATGATATATTTCTAGTCATTATTTCGAAAATACAAATACACGATTTACATAAAATATGTAAACGTATGTTTAATGGACGACGATATACGAAAATATAATAAATACATTAAAATGTAGGTAATACATATTATATTTTTTAAACCGCGTATATATGTAATATGTATACATCACGTCTTCATCGTCGTGTTTGTTTGTTTGTTCGTTTGTTTGTTTATACTTATTTTTATTTTTGTGTTCTTTTTTCCTTTTCTTTCTGTTTACGTTTTAAATAAATTTTTGCATTTTTTACAAATTTTTTTCTCATTATTTATAACCCATAACTGAACATGATCGAAAAAACTATTTCATCCACACCCTTCCCCACTCCACTTCTACAACCCTCTTTGCATCTGAAATGCATGCAAACGATATCACAACACACAGCAAATACTCTTTTTAATTAAGCGATGTCCAAAGTGGTAAAAAAATATTACACTACCTCCCACCAGTCACTTCGATAGAAAGATGAGAGGTAAGTATGAGGCACATGTTGCGCTCTTCGATCAATATTAGAGAAAAAACCTGATCAACCAACCTATGTGATAAGTTGATGATTTTATAGTTTTCATCAGTTTTCTCTTTCCTTGCGGTCAAAAGTATGGTCAAATTTGAACTCAGCACTACAAAAAACCATACAGTCGATGTATATGATCAATTTTTATCAAATTTTTGACCTTCACCCTTCCATAAAAATGAATTGCCTTTCCCTCATCAAAGTGAATCAACTCAAATATATTTTATCAATTGAAATTTGACATTCAGAAAAATCATAAAATCAACGAACGCGAAGAACTTTAGATATATTTACAAGCGGTTCAATCATTATTTAGTCTCCAGTCACCTCCCTTCCCCCACGTCTTCAGCACTTTTGCTTCAAGCTTTAAAATGATATAAAATTCGAACTCGGCGTTAAGGAAAACCATATAATCGATACCCATGACGAACTTTTATCAAATTTTCAACACCTCCCCCTCCCCCTGATTTACCATCATCTTCCTCATGCATAATTGACTTGAAATTATTTCAGAAATTATAATTTTGCATTTTGAGATAATATCACATGAATTTGTGTAAACAAAAATTTCATAAATTTTCAAACGATTCAATCATTATCTTATCCCATTTTTCTTCCCCTCATCTTCATCACATTATCCACCTGGTCTCAAGCTCAAAAACATTATCAGATTCGAACTCAGCATTACGAAAAACCCTACAATCGATATCCATGATCAATTTTTATCAAAATTCTAACCCTTTCCTTATTCCCCCTCCACCAAAACAATTTACTGTCATCTCCATAACGGATATTTGACTTGAAAATATTTCAAGAACTATAATTTTGCATTTCAAGATAACATGAAATGAATTCATGTAAAAAAATATTCATGAATTTTCAAGTTGTTCAACCATTATCTTACCCATCCTTGCTTCCCCAATCCATCACCAACTTGTTCGCGCTTTGGCTTAAAGCTCAAAAATATTATCAAATTCGAACTCAGCATTGTGAAAAACCCTACAATCGATACCCATGACAAATTTTTATCAAATTTTCAACACCCTCGCTCACTAACTAAAACGATTCACCCCCTCTTATGAAACAATGCAACATATGATCGCATGCACTGATGAAAACATATTGATCTGTGATGCGCTGATATAGATTGATTGCAGTCTTGAAATCCTCATCATAACTCATTATTTCATTAGGATTCGATCTCCCCCTTATTATTGTAGGAGGGGAGGGGAGGGGTATTTCAAAAATTGATAAAAAATCGTGTCGTATATCGGTTTCTAGGTTTTTTAACACGCTGGTTTCAAATCTGGTGCCAATTTTACTTTTAGATCAATTGTACTCGAGTAAAAATGTCGTATTCGAATACCAATTGTTCAATTTCAATCATACAAATTAAGAAGATCAATCTGAATGTTTGAAAGTCCCTTATTGACGCATTTATAATGATTCACAAGTTTTCAAAATAAGCATCAAAAAAGCTTATCTGCTTCGGCATTTCGCATTGAATGATTATGGTCGGATAATTTGTTCATTTTTCACACCATCGGTAATAAAATTACACACAGCACTCCACATTTCACATACCAAGCTTTATAAACACAACAACACGCCACGTCTGCCCACTTTTCTCACACCTCAAGAGAAGATTTAATACTAGAAAATAAACCTCTGGGCGCAGCGTGCCGACTACGAATCGAATAATTCAACGCAATTGCCGCCTTAACCGACGTGTACCGCAGTTATCATATAATTCTCGATAAATTAGCACGAGCGTTAAATTCAAACACACACAGCAATACAATAACCAATTCTAAACATTTTGATTTAATCGGCGACATTCGTTCAACGAACGTAATTTTCAACAGTATTGAACGAATGATTTATCGAAGCGTATTTACTAATTACTTAGAACATTGGCGGCGGCTTGACGCAGGTTTGTGTAAACATGGGAAGAAAGAAGTGATGATGAGGAAGAGACGAGGCAAGTGCAAAAAGGCCGGGGTTAGGCATTCAGGCCGAATAAATTGCTTCTTTTGAACATGGTCGGGTCGGCTGCGAGTATTTGCTCTGCAGCAGCACTAGGCAACTAAAATAATCCGTTTTTTATTTCAGACAGCTGGCTGGCTCTGGAGCTTTAGAATTTTTTAGTTCGCTGGGTGAGGACGAAGAGGCGATGGTGCTGTGTACGTACACCGAGATGATTGACAGTAATAGGGTACGAACAAAATAATCAGCTTTATTTCCAGTGTGTAGGGTGTCAGAAACGGGCGTTTGTTGTATCTGCCGTTATAATAGGACTAATCGGATCCGCTAATGCTGTGTTAAACTATATAGATGTGCGGTTTGCTATAACAACCAACGGTCCATTATTTTCCAAAGCAAAGGTTTTTTGTACGGCGAGGTTATTTTTCCGTATGCTGTGACGTCTCTTCCTCGCACTCTATCGCGTCGCATCTTCGTCGAGCTACAGCTATTTTTTATCTGTAATGACAAGTCTCGCGTATATATAAATAAGCCGCCTTGTCCCAATATCGATTACTCTTCTCAGTCAGTACACGCCGATTTGGGGGCAATGAAACCAAACGAAGGTTGAAGTCCTGCAAAACACCGATGGAAGCGAAGGATGGTCGGGCTGGATTGAGCCACCGAAACACGTACAAAAATTTAATTACTTTTTTATAATCGTATAAGATTACCGGGGATGAAATTGATTTAAACTACGACCGTTTGTGATGAAAACTGGCGACGACGACGACGACGACGATGCAATGGCACGGTAGGAAATTCACTATCACGCGCTCATCTACCATTTCGAAGCAAGATAAACGAGGAAATGAGACTTTGCACAAAACGCGACGAAATCCTTCCCTTGCAAAGTGTAGCTCAGCGCCCGAATGATTAGTAGATAATTAATAAGACGAGACGGATGGGTGCCTGCCTGGCTACGATTCTGTGCAAGATGCCAACGCCGGCTTCCTTCCCCTGTGGTGCAGTTGGCTTCTTTTATGAACAAGTCTAGTTAGTGGAAAAGCTGTATTATATCAGATAAGAAAAGAGTAGGTTCAGCTAGATAGGTAAATAGATAGGTATGCAGTACCTATTACCTATCTACTGCGTTATTTTCACATCCCATGTCTCTGTAACAGCGTGTTCAACACATACCAAAAAGACACTCGTTTTCAAATACATAAAACCTACCATTCAAATTGAAATATTGTAGCAAGTTTCGTAAAATATTGATGTAACATTAATTCTTCAATTCGTAAAATGAGAAATACAATACTGTGCGATGCTTCTACTTAACGGTAGGGATACAGAAAGCCACTAAAAAACTATTTTTTTATGGAAAAGTTGTGGACATATGTGATTGCTATTTTGATTGCATATAGTTCGGGTTGAGAGAATGGAGAAGTAGGGAGGGAGAGGGCAGAGAATGTGGTCATCTTCATGAACAGAGGCACAGCCCGTCAGATCTGAGTTTTTAGACCCATCAGTGAAGAGGAATGGGGCTGTGAGAGGATACAATAGAGCTTAAAATTCCGAAACCACAAAAAGACACATTTATGACCCTTACCAAATCTACATGCCAAATGAAAATTCTCAAGCCCAATTTGGAGAAAAGATACCTATGCGTGGGACAACCTCGAAAATCGGCTAAAATCAAATCAAAAATAAATAAATACTACATTTTGGACCTGTAATGTGGTGTAATAACACCGAAGTTTCGAAATACCAAAAGAAACGTCTAGAGTGCCTATTAAATCTACATTTCAAATTTCTGCATCCTAAATCAATTAGGGACGGGTTATGCGAGGACTTTTTTCAAATTTCAAGAGTAACAATTCTCTAACACATCGTTTAAAATCATCGAAGACTGGGTAAAAAATTGACAGAAATATGTAAAAAGTATAGAAGATCGATCAAAAACACAAAACAATGTTGAAAAATGAATAAAAATAGACCATAAATTGTTGAAAAACATTAAACATTGGCTAAAAATTAGACGAAAACCCGGATTAAAAATGCAGAAAACTGATCAAAAAAATCAGAAAAAAATATTAAAAAATACATGAAAATTACCTAAAAGTATAAAAAAATCGTTAAAAATCATGAAAAGTTGGGTGAAAATTCGACAAAACTGGGTTAAAATGCGGATAATTGATCGAAAAATCACAAAAAAAAAATATTGAAAATAAAGGTGAAAATTGACTTAATGTATGAAAAAAATACTGAAAAAGAAGTGAAAATTGACCAAAAATATGAAAAAAGTCGTTAAAAATGATCGAAAATCATGAGAAACTTCATTTTCAGGACATTTTTGTCAAATTTTTCTCCAAATTTTCGTTGATTTAATTTTCACTCATTTTTCAACATTATTCCGGGATTTCACATGATTTTTAACAATTTTTTTCATATTTTGGTCGGTTACAACATTCTTTTTGAAATTTTTTCAATGATTTAAAAAATTGTACTTTTATATTATCGGTCAATTTTCATGCATTTTTCAAGATTTTTTCCTAATTTTTGATAATTTCTGGCATTTGAAACATACTTTTGTCAATTCTTCACTTATTTTTCGACGAATTTTCACTGCATATTCAACAATTCTTCTCGAATTTAGATTAATTTGCCGCGCTTTTCCCTTATTTTACCCAATTTTTTCCGATTTTCGACAATTTTTTTCATATATTTGGTTCATTTTCACTCATTTTTCAACATTTTTTACCCACTTTTTGTCAAATTACTACACAATTCTTAATAATTTAAAAATTTTTTTTCATATTTTAGATCAATTTTCACACATTTTTCAACGTTTTGTCGCGATTTCAGATCAATTTTCTATACTTTTCACTCAGTTTTATTAATTCTTTACCCAATTTCCGTTGATTTTTAACAATTTTTTTCACATTTCAGGTCAATTTTTCAAACATTTTCCAACATTTTTTCGTAATTTTCGATCTATTTCGCGCGCTTTTCACCTATTTTTGTCAAATTCATACCAAATTTTCTACTATTTTCAACGATTTTTGATAAATATTCACAAATTTTTTTTAACATTTCTTCGTAATTTTTGATCAGTTTTCTGCAATTTTTACCTTTTTTTTGTCGAATTTTTTCCAATTTTCAATGATTTTCAACAATTTTTTCATATTTTGGGTTAGTTTTCAGCCACTTTTAAAACATTTTTCGTGTTTTTTGATCAAATTTATGTATTTTTTACGTGTTTAATTCAATTTTCTACCCAATTTTCGATGATTTTTCATCCCAATTTCGAACGATTTTTAACAAATTTTAGAAAAAGGAAAATATCTTGAAAAACTTGAAAACCATTGATGTTGATCTGGTTTTACAGTCTTCATTTTTGCTCAACGGCTCATATTTCGTCAGATATAGGTGAAAAGCAGATTGGGGAAGGGAAAATAACAAATAATTTAAGAAAAAGCTCTTCTCACACATGACCAGACCCTTTAGATACGATGGGTTTAGGGTATCTCATTTTCCAGGGTGTGACGTCACAGCTCTCTAAATTAGCCACGCCTCCGTTTTTCAACGCGACGAGGAAATGCAACTTTTAAAAATTCACTACAAGATCATCGTTTTGTGTATTCTTTTCAACGAGAAAAATTTTGAAAAAAAATTTTTTACAACCCGTCCATTGTAGTTAGGAGGCAAAAAATCACCAACGGGTCAGCTGTTTTACTGTCAAAAATCGTCCAAAATGAATTCTATTGCACTTTAAAGTGCAATAAAATGCAGATGTGCAGGCGATGTCGGTGGAAGTACCTCAACACAAATCCATCGAATTTTTTTGGTTCGGACCATGTCCCCCAATCACCTTTTTAGGGATACACCCCCCTCCTCGCCATTGTGCACTGTTAAATTTTGAAACTGCACTTTTTCAAATAAGGCAGATAGTATGGACATTTTGGCAGCTCATTTTTTTTTTTTGTTTCTCAAAAAAGAACGCTGGATTTGATTTCTATAGTACTTTTCAGTGTTACACCTAGAAAGAAATGCAATTGTGTTTTTCACCTTCTTTTGCAACTTGCATATTTGAAAATTATTAGTTAATTAATTGTAAATTTAATGCAGCTATTATTGATGCGAATTTCGAAGAAGGACTTCTACTCGGTTTTTTGACCATCTATTGGATTTGAATGTGAATTTGCGTATGATACCAACAAAGGTTTAATTTACTAGCAAAACCAGACAGATCTACGTATGTACATGACGTATTCTAATCATATATCATTTGCGAGCAAAGTTGTTTAAATTTCAGTTGTTTCATTCGTAGACGGTATCTTAGATTATACATTAACGCTGATGAAAAGACCGTACATTGAAATCTATTTGAGCTTTCTGTTCGCGGTCGAGCCGGTTAATGCAAATGAACAGCCTTTCGGAATTACCGGCGTCGGATCAACATTAAATATTAACAATGCGGAGGCTTCATCTTTACCCTAAGCATTGTGTATTCACAAAGGTAAGTAATACATACCTAGGTAGAAGGTAGTTGTAGGTACATATGCATTATAGAATATATGGCCACCGCAGATATAATCACGCTTAGGTATATTTTTATTCGTAATTTCGGTGGCTGTTAGCGAGAGACGCTAGATGCATTCGGTAATGAATTTACGCCATCGCGTCGTTTATTCGTTCGCCTTTCTCTTTAAATAATAAAGCAGAAAAACGAAAAAAAAAAATTAGAAAAAAAAATAGAAACAAGCTATATAAATGTTGCGGAAGCTCGAAAAAGGTTTTAACGGGCGTTCGCTAGTGACCGGAATTTTTAATAACGCTCGAGTACACGTATAGTGTTAAAAAAGCGAATAGTTTATTATTAAGGGTGAAATCTAGGTTGTAATTCTTCCATGTTTTGTCAAGGTTTAAAGCAACAAGTAAAACTTTCATTGAATTCGAAACGCTCGCTTGGTTACCCGGTGCCTGTGGCTGAAAATGGAATAAGGAAAATGTCGCTACAATCTTGCCACGTAGTCGAAGCTTCTTTTAACAAACCAGGCACGTATTATATGTCAGATTACGACAGTTTTCCTTATCCTGTCTTCCGATCTATGGACAATTTATTTTTTCTACTAGTTTTCTGACAACTCGTACAATTACTTTCATGCCGAAATGAACCGCAACCGTTTTTAAATCCTTAAGTTGTACGTACCACTACCAAGTATATGTAATTTATACGGTGCATTTATTTCGCGCGTACAAAACTGTTAATAGATACTACTTATATGAGTATATATATATATATAAGCTTAATATGGAAAAATACGAAGGCAACGATGATAAAACACTCGACCACACAATAATAGAAGGACTATTTTACAAGCATTAAATTTTATATAGATAAGTGAAACTATATACTTTTATAAGTATACAACATTTCCACCCTTTAAAATGTAGGATACGTACATAGCATAATTGCTGTAGACGATTATTTGCGCAAAACTCGTACATAAAAATCATAATTCATTTCGTACGTTCTCGTTATTTTAGACGTATTTATTGACAATAAAAACGACACAATTTGATTTACTGTATTGAGGAAAAAGCCGCAACATGAAATTAGCTTTATTTTTAATCCAAGAGCCCAGCCTAGAAAAATGTACAGACAAGGTTGAAATTTGGGACGGGCCCCCAAAAGTTGAAGTATGTATCGGGGTAAGCCAAATTTTACTTTTTTGGAAAATCTAGAAACAGGAGGATGGTGGATTACCATAGTTGCGAAATAATCCTCAAGTGATGTGGTATAAATTTCTGCTTTCCAATTCAAATTTCCAACATGCAAAACTGATTCAAAGTTCGCTATTTATCAAAAAATTTCAAAATTTTAGGATATGAAAATTTTTCTCTAAAAATGGAACTTAAATACGTATTTAAGTCAAAAATTATAATTTTTGTCGAATTTTCGCCATATCAGAGAACCCTTACATCGATACCCATGTCTAGATATTATGCACATAGTAAAATTTCAAATTCTCAACCCCTCCTTCTCGTCTTTGGGGTTAAATTTCGCTCCAAGAACTACATACTCTCGTGATTCTTTAACAGCGCATTCGAAATCGAGTACAATGACAGCGATACCCACGTGATGTAGGATTTATGATATTTCTACTTTTGAACTTCTTATGGGTATCCCGTTGCGGTCCAACAGTTAAATACTTTAGTAAAACCAGAACAGCAAATTCGAAGCACAAAATAGCGACATCTGTGTTCAAATTTCGTTAGATTTCTAATTTTGAACCTCCCCTGAAAAGCCAAATCCGGGTCAGGTGTTCAAATTCCAGTAAAAATCGTGTTCGGTGCCCACAAAAACCTCAGGATGGGGCTTATTCGATTTTCAACTGGCCGGAATTCATGTGTGCATTGTACCAACGTAGCTTATTCAGTGAATAAGAGAATTTCGAATATTACATGTTTTCTCCACAGCGCCCTCCCCCTTCTGTGACTATTTAGGGAAAAAATAAAAACAAAAATATTCGTCTTTAGATACTCTACAATGTTTGTTTGAACTGATTTTTCGAAGTTTCTATTGTAACCTATCTACGCTCGGAGAAAGTTACGACTTTTTCGGCAGAACCCCCCCCCCCAACCGGACTATTTTGAGAAGAAGATGGTTTTGCTTTTTTCTTATTTTACATCGCAGTGGGAACGTGAATTAATCTAATTTTTTAAAATTATTCAAATCAATGGAAAATTATTCGAAAATAACTCATTTCCGCATGCCATAGCCCCCCTCCCCCAAACCTCATGAGAAAAAAGTCTTTGAAGTAGAAGTGTACGTTTTTTGGTCCTCTACAACTTTGGTTCCAACACTTCTTTCATACATGCATGATTTCAGAAGTTATAGCCGAAAAAACAAAATTTACACCCTCCCCTACCCTCCACCCTCTCAAAAACGGAGACAAGATATGCGTGGATTCTAAGGAAGTTCAGGGAATATTAGAATACGTACTTCATTTCCGCTTTCCGTGAATTTTGCTGGGATTGAAACCTAAAATGACGGAACTGTGTCAGAAGGGAAAAGAAAATTGGTCAATAATGATTCAGATTTTTAAAAAAATTTTGAAAATTGGCAAACTTTAAAGCCAAGCTAGGGTTGGATCAATTTTGTTTTTTTTTTTTTGGAAATTTGCAAACGGAGAGAGGGATCAGAACCGTTGCGAAATGACCTTAATATAGTGCTCAATTTTCTAAATGTCAAAAATGACTCAAAATTTTCTAATTTTCGAAAAAATTGAAAAAAAAATTTCCCCCTACTTTGATATTTTTCAAAAAATGTCACTTTTTGCGTTTCTTCGCACTTTCCTGAAAAACCATGGAGGAATTTTTTTACTGAGAAACGTACTCCTGAAATTGATACAGGACATCAATTTTACCTGTCATCAGGGGCGCATCCAGGGGGAAGGACCTACTAAAGCTTATAGCCCCCCTTAGGCGTGAAAAAATTGTTTTGTTTTACATTTACGCTGAATTTAATACCCTAACTGTTAGAAACGTATCACTTTCTTAATAAGACGTAAAAAATTTGAAACCTAAACTCCGACAAATGAAGTTTTTATGACTAAGGACTATTTTTTCAAAATTTCGTCCCTACTTCCGCTCAAGACGTCAAGTTTAGTCCCTCCCCCATACAAAATTTCCGGTTGCACTCATACGTATCACAATCGATTTTTAAACGTCACTCAAAAATTGTAATTTTTCACGTCACTTAAAATAAATTGATTAAAAAGCGGGAAAATGCCATTCTAAAAGAAATTTTTCCAAAGGAACACATTTCATATGGTTCAGACCTACAAAAACAATGAAATTTCTTTCATAGTTTTTCAAAAATTCGCAAAAAAAAAACGCCAAAAGTAACATTTTTTAAAAAACCCTGAAAAAAGGAGAAATGATGAAAATTTACCAATAACGATGATTTTGGCTAATAATATGCGCAGTAATTCGATTAAAAAAAAAAAATTGAAAATTTTTTTCTGATTTTTGGAAATTTTTGAAAATCAAGCGAACTTTGAGTCAATTTTGCAATCTAGGAAAATTGACTTCTAAAGCAAAAATGTTTACCACTTAATTTTGACATCATTTCTCAACAACTGCGACTCCCCCGTTTGACGATTTTCAAAAAAAGCAAAATTTGGTCCACCCTAGCACTTATAGACACTAAAACGACAACATGGAAATCTCCTGCTTCGGGGGTAAAGGGATAACGATTTAGAGCTCCCATTGTTTTTCTCTGTGGAAACGTAGTTCACTAATTCCGGTTCGACGGTCATTGGTCAGAAGTAATCAGAAGTCATTCTTTCACTAGACAGAAATCTCAAATAATCTACATGTCATCTGCATCTGAGATCTTGACCAATCATAATTGTGAACAAGTTGAATTGGAGTTAGCAAACAGCGCTCTTAATGGAGAAATTTCGACTGATTCCCATCTCAATGTTTCAATGGTCTCAAATTTCAACCTTCTCAACAAACTTTTCCTGACTGGACTTTTGCACTATTTGAAATTATCTTGGTTTTTTTTTTTTTTATGGAGTGCTTTAACAACTTGGTTATATACACACCTTACGTAACAGGAAGGGTCAGCGAATTAGATTGAATTTGTGAGGCTTAGTTTTTTATTAGAGAAGTGAATTTGTTAATTTCATTTGGGTCATCCAGAATTTGAGGGGGGTC
>FIZR01017828.1:0-31570 GCA_900060175.1 Ferrisia virgata
ATTGGGCGTAACAATCCTGGCAATTATACACGCCCAGTATAATAAAAAAGTAAAAAAAATAAAAAATAAAAAAATAGTAAAACATGCAACAACTGCTACACGTTGATTGAAATTTATCATTTATTAAACGAGTACTCACTACACCTAACTATTGCAGTTTTATCTATTCTATCTGAATCAATCCATAATACAAGTTGTATTGTGTTTTGGATATTGTACGTACTTATCTGAAAAGTAATATTTACCTGTACAAGCTTGAAAATGTACATGATTTCAGACGAATTTTATTATTACAAACGAATACACACGAATTACGAATACTTTGTATGGCTTATTGTTGTGCTCGAGGTATACCTATAGTTTCGCAATATCCAACCTAAACAAATTTACTTTACGAATCGTTCGTATAAATGGTTCTTTTACAATCTATATATTATAAAATTGGAATAAAGAAAAGATAGGCACATTACATACGTAGTGTAGGTACTAGGTACATGTATACGGTATACGTGTTTTAGAAGTGTTTTGCTAGTTCTTCATAAAAGACTGATATTATTGCAATTCGAAATTTCAGTTTACGGAAATGTAAACTTACCTACCCATTCGTTTACTTTATACGGTACAAACATCACGCCAAAGGAATATAAAAGACTAGAATTCAATAGCGATGATATATATATCTATACAGAATAAATACATATATTTTAGGTTATTTGTGGAATGTGTTTCAATCTTTCCATACCCTTTCGTGCGAATCAATGTTCAGCTATATATGTGATTTGAATACCTATAGCTATTTCGGGTTTATTTCGGGTTATTTTTATGAAATTTTTTATTAGTTAAAAAATGAATATTTCTCATCGGCCTAGTCCGCTTATCATTAATTTTGCACCCGTGACAATATTTAAAGATCATTAAATTAGGTACTTAACTTTAATTATTTGCTCTGGTATACTTATGAGTCACTTGTAGAAATTAGATGACCGTAGCCGTGTGTTTGAGAAAATAGTAGTAAAGTTTTTAAATTTGTCTCGTAGGAAATTTACTTTCTCAATGGTTGGTCGTAGCTGTTAAATGAAATAGATTTCCTTTTTTTGTACCCAAGTGATGGAAACTGAATTGAAAAAAAAAGTTTCGGATAGTTAATCACTCAACCTGTTATTTCATTCGGGTATCGAGGGAATGAAATATATATATATATATATGTTTAGTTTTAGTATCTAATTTATTTCAATGCTCGGCTGTATTTCATCGCAACTTTGTGATGCTAATTCTAAACAGATATCCACTTGTTATGTACAACTACAAATACTACATACGAATAAGTACGAGTGGTAATGGCGTAGTATTTTCCTAATTTATAAACACAACAGAAAAGTTTCACAGTGGAAAATCTTCTAAAAATGATTAATTGTTTCAGGTTGTACGAGCAGCGAGTCCGGTATTATTGAGAGTTATCGCTCTGGGAGCATTTTTCGTATATTGTACGGTAAGTGTCTATTCTTTTTCTCGTAGTTTTTTTCTTTCTTTTTTTTTTTTTTTTCGAATGAAAAGTTTTCAAAGTGTAAAATAAGTGTAGTGGTAAAAAGAATTGTGACCGAAGGAGTAAGATATTTTATCTCTTTATTTCGCTTAGTATGCAAAATTATTTAAATTCGTTCTTTGAAAAAGTGTACTTATAGCTACGGAGAAGAACCTTATTGTTCGAGTAGTTCCACAATATACATAAATCGTTTTAAAGATATAGACAATATTATAACGATATGCTAATAAATATTTTTTTTAATGTTTATCTACAGCTTATTTACCTATCTAAGTTTTTATACTGAAAAAAAAAAAAAAAAAAAAATTGTACAACATGTTTTGACACTGTAAACCACTCAAGTCTAAATTGCATTTTGTATGATGATAAGGTAGGTGTAGCGCAGCATTTCAAGATGAATATCATTAATCATTATATTATCAGTATTTATCCTCGAATTATCCCTAAACTGAAACATTAGATTTAAACTTTTTTTGTATGTGTAAAATTATCATTTATGAGAATACCTACCTTATGTAGGTATGTGCAATTTTCAAAAACATTCTAAGAAAGAAAAAAAAATGAAATTTTCTCCACGCTTAGTACAAATAAAAACAGAAAGTTTTTAACAAGTTTCCGCGATAAAGTAAGATAAAATATTATGCAAACAATGAAAATTGATGAAATCGTTTTTTCTATATTTCTATTTCAGACCATAGTGATGTATCCGACTCCTACGATAATCACATGTACAATAAAAGTTTGGCTTAGAGAAATCGGATTTTCTATAACATATGGAGCTTTAATGCTGAAAACCTGGAGGTAAGCATTGCGCATTATTTTTTTGAAAGAAAAAAAAAACTCGTACAATGCCTCTAAGTCTATAGCTTTTTTCCATCTATTTTAAAAAACTTTCCAATTCACCTTTTCGTTTCATATTTCCTATATCATTCAATTTTGTACTTGGTAAAGTCAGTGGCCTTATTCGTATTTTCGTTTTCTTCAACATGTCTATGTGTGTAGAATACGTACATAAGTATTTGTTACAACATATGTGAATGTTTTGACCGTAATACTGGAATGAAACAAAAAATAATATCTAAATATTTAGACGAAGGTAATTTTTAACCTGATTTTTTGTGTCCTTTAATTTATCCTTTATTTAAAATTTTTTTCTATTCCTCAATTTTCTTTCAATTGATTTTTATTTTGTTTTTATTATTATTCAATATTATAATTATTTTTGTTTTTTTCTTATTTATTGTTTACTTATTATTCATCTTTAGTTTACTTATTATTGATATTTAGAACGTTGGTAAGCTAGCACTTCACCCCACTGCCACATCTTGACCAACTGATGATTATAAGATGAGAAGGCTGAATAGAGGACGTTTTGTAGTTGTAGAAGATCATTTAAGACTACTTTTGAGTGTTTCAGATGTTTAAATTAATTTTTTTAGCACCTTTTTGGTTTTTCCATCACAAGGACCAAAATCATTTCCTTGGCTCTTGGCTCAAGAGCAACAAAAATCACCTAAATTCAGCCAAATAGGCTTGGATTGAGGGCGGATTGGACATAGGTGACCTATCAGTACTGGTATAGAGAAGAGGTGATAATGCGGAACTCGCTTGTACAAGTGAACAAGCTCAGGTGCACAAATATGAGTGTGCAAGTGCAAATGCCCAAGTACAAATGCGCAAGTACAGATAAAAGCATACAAATAAACTGCACAAGTGCAAGCAAAGCTGGCGCATCATTTCTTTCTCAGTAGGTACTCACACTCAAACGGGGGGGGGGAGGGGGTGAAAATGTAAATTTTTTTCACAAAAAAGAAAAAAGATGTTATATGTATATTCTAGGGCGGGCCAAAACTTCTTTTTTTGGAACTGCGAGTGGTGGAGTCATAATAGTTACGAAATGAACTCAAAAGTATGTGGTAAAAATTTCAGCCCCTCAACTAAATTTTTCAAACTTGCAAAGCTCACTTGCAGTTCAAAAGTTTCCAAAAAATAGGGAAAATATTTTTTTAAACATTTTTTTGAAAATGGAAATATCGTATACATTTTGACCCAATACGTCCATTGGTGGCATTTTTTCATCATTATCTTACTTTCAGAGATTTTCAAAAAAAGTCACATCTGATGGCCTCTGAAAAATCTACTGTATGAGGTAAAAATTAAATATTACGCTTAATCGTGTAAAGTTAATGTCTTACATCGATTTCAAGGGGTTATTTCTCAAAAAAAAATTCCTTCCTAGTTTTTTAAAAAATTATAAAAAATTGCAAAAAATGATTTTTTTGGAAAATTCCTGAAAAATGAAATAATGATGAAAAAATACCGCCAATGGTCGTTTTGGGTTAAAATAAGTATAATATTTCCATTTTAAAAAAATTTCAAAAAATGTCTTTTCATATTTTTTGACAATTTTTAAAATATAAGACCTGTAAGTGCACAAATGCATAAGTGCAAGTTTACAAGAGCCCATATGTACAAGTACACAAGTGCAAGTGCACAAATGTAAGTGCACAAGTGTACAAGTAAACGTAAAAGTGCACAAGTACAAGTACACGAGAGAGCATAAGTACAAGTTCACGAGAGCGCACATGTACATGTACACAAGTGAAAGTGCACAAATGTAAGTGCACAAGTGTATGAGTAAATGTAAAAGTGCACAAGTACAAGTACACGAGAGCGCCCGTACACAAGTGCATGTGCACAAATGTAAGTTCACAGGCATACAGTAAACATAAAAGTGCCCAAGTGTAAGCACACAAGAGCGCACATGCACAAGTACACAAATGCAAGTGCACAAATGTAAGTGCACAAGTGTACGAGTAAATGTAAAAGTGCACAAGTACAAGTACACGAGAGTGCACATGTACAAGTACACAAGTGCAAGTGCACAAACGTAAGTGTGCAAGTATACAAGTAAACGTAAAAGTGCACTAGCACAAGTGCATTTGTACTTGTGCACTTACACTTTCACATGTATTTGTGCACTTGTACCAACTGTTTTGCATTTACCTCCCTTCTCTCATACCAGTAATAGGTCAACTAATAAAACGCACATGTACTTATATGAGTGAGTAAGGATGACATTGAATCAAAATTTAGCCATGTGCGAGTATGTAAGAGGGAATTCCAAGAAGCAAAAATTGCACAAATTATTTCCTTTTGAATCAGTTGATGGGGAATCAAAAGTTGTATAAAGTATCTAGAAACCAGCTTCCTAAGTATGGGAGCTTTACGGTTTTTAACCTTGAAAGATGACTGTTCCTCGTATGACTCCCCCTCCAAATAAAGCTATGAAGTTTAATTTAGTATGTATGTTAGACTTGAGTTTCCTCTTTTCAATCCCCATTGTGTCTTCTTAATACCTCAAAAATGTAGTTTTTGCATTTTTCTAAGCTCGTTCTCCTTATATTTTTCCTTAAAATTGTGTTGTGGGTTGAAACAAGGAATATAAATTCAGTTGGAGTCCGAGATGTACCATTTGGGCTTTTCCACTATTCACTCCAATGTGTACCTCTACGACAAAAACACCGAAACATCAAGATGGAAATCAACGTGTATAGTGGTAATCGGATTACGAAAATTTTTGGACCAGGGTTACCCAAGACTTCTTTGTTAGAAGCGCTGTTCACCAATTCCTGTTCAACCCATTTCATTACTCTGATAGATCTCAAACATAGATTTTTCTAAATTTTCGTCTAAAGTAAGGAAAACCTACAATCAATGAACGCCAAGCACCAATTAGTGATCAGCACCTCTACAGAGGGAAATGAGCCAACCTTTAAACCGTAATTCTTTTAACCCTTGAGTGGAAAATTTCCATCTTTGTATTACTGTGTCAGTGTCTATACCTACCACTATGAAAAAACATTTTAGGTATTTTATGAAAATCCGGCTCAAAAAGCAGCGCATTTCGATGCTATTTTTCGCTTTTTTCTTTTGTAAACAAACTTTTCAAATTCCACTGACCGTGAGTAGGTAACTTTGCGTAATAATTAGATTACCCAACTGTATTTAAAAGAAAACCAAGTAAAGTAAAAACAATAGAAACTATAGTTAATGAAATGGAGTAGACTCCTTTGGGGAAAATATTACAAAGTAAAACTATAGCTATGTACTTTAATTTTTATCATACAATTTCTATACTTTTGAGAATTAAAAAATCGACTGAAAGATGGCGAAATTTTTCAAAACAAAGTAAATAAATCATGTTTCATGTTTTCAGTTTTTCAATTCTTTCGAATGAATTAATTTCTCATTTAATCTAATTGTTTCAAAAAGACTTAAGGTAATTGATAACGCTCCAATCGTTAAAAATACTGTTTTTAGAACCAATTTGTAAGATTACCATAAGTTTAATCGAAAATATCAATGGTACTGTAGATAGCCCACTTTATTCAGTAGAGTAAAACATTGGCATTATTGAATTCAGTCCCAGATTAATAATTTTTCTGCATTCACTTTACTAAACAAAAAATCAAGTTTGAAATTATCATTTTTCGAAAAAAAAGCAATTTCAGCCTGATTTTCGTAACATATCGCAATCATGAGAATTGAAAAAAGCCATTGCTTTGGGATGCTTGAGAATAGGATGGGTTCAATGGGACTGAAAAGTCAAAACCCCCAAAAGACACATCTGTCCAATTATGAAGGGAGTTGTGCGAGGCACAAACATTAGAAATTGAAAAAACCACAAATTCAGGACTGTGAGAGAGTGCAATGGAGCTAAAAAGTTGAGACCACCAGGCACACTTACGGTCCTTACGAAATATACATACCAAATTTCAACTTCCTAAGTTTATTTGGAGGAGAGTTATGCGAGGAATGAAATCAAGCTCAAAAAATAACCTAACCTAACCAAAAAACCACATTTCCGGGAGCTGAAAAGTCGAGACCACCAAAAGACACATCTAGGGCTCCTACTGAATGTTCACACCAAATTTCAACTTCCCGGCTCAGTTTGATGGGGACGAACAGCCCTTTTTCATATCTCCCCTCCTAATTAATCTAGGAAGTTGATTTTTGGATATGTGATGCAACTTTAAATTCTCTATAGTTTAAGTTAGAAAGGAACAATTTTTGTATTTTTGGCCTTTCAGTATCTCGTCCCCCAAAATGGGGGGAACCCGAATTTTTACCCAGGGTCATCCTCACTCATATATATCTGATTCGCTATCAAACTGAGCCAATTAACCGAATTGGAGCGATTTTGGTCGGTATCAAACAGAGTAAATGATATTAATGTTCGGGGGGGGGGGGAATAAAATAAAAATCTGCCGTAGCCAAAAATTGTCTTAATGGTCTTCCAAGACCCCAAAAGAGATTTTGTTGGTAACCCCGCCCAACCGCCATTGGTCGATAGACTATGATAGCCTGATTTATATTGACAATATGTCATAGAAAATCAGGCTAAAAATTTTGAATGTTCGAGTTCTATTGAGCGATTGGGGAAAGGAAGTCATCAAGTAGTAGAGAGTAGCCTTGAGTAGATTCAGAATTATTCCTTGAAACACGTAATCCAGCTTTGTGGTAAACAACACCAGAAAAAGGTAGAGTGTGGGTAGAATACAGGAGTATGAGATCTAATTTTTTCAAATAAATTTCACTGCCACAAACAGCGACAATTTCTGCCCCTTAGCATCCCCTCCCCTAAATTTGAACGTAATTGAATCCAAAGTAATCTTATTAGCCGAATCTGAACGAATTTAATCTTCCGGAAAAAATAAAACAAAATAACGTAAAAATAAAAATATCTGACACACCCAAAAATGGTTTTAACGGTCTTCTAGGATTTCGAGACAGATTCTTCATCCTCTCGCCTGCATATTCACTGTACGTCGATAGACCGTAATAGTTTGGTTTTATTTGACAATATGGCATAGAAAATCAAGCTAAAATATACCTATCTATAAAGTAGGTAGGTAAACCTTAAATCGGTATGACTTTATGTTAAAGCAACAGCACAATGGTGAATATTTGACAGCTGATGTCACTCAAGTTTAATAATTTTGAATGTATTTTTATAATATTTTTTTCGACAGTTTTTGGTAGTATTTTGAATCACATTCCTGTCTATTGAAATTTTATGCGTTAAAGGAAAACTACCTATTACCCGCAAAATTCTCAGAGAATTTTGCAAATACCTACTACAGTATGTCAATTGATAAAAAATTCGGTAAAAAGCTGAAAATTATACTTTACAATTTAAAGTAACAGATGGCAGTTGGAATGCTGATATTAATTTCACGAAAACTGTGCTGAGTTCTTTTCTTCGTTGTTACCCGGATTTTTTTGGTAGATGCTTACTCTCAGTGGAGAACAGGCTCAAGAGTGAATTGAGTATTTTCCATCGAGACATTTCACATTTGAGACCACACAAAAGCTTCTGATCTTGCTTTCATGTTTTTGACAAATTATTAACGATGTAGCTAGATGAACCCTGAAGGTTATCTTCGAGTTGGATGATAAAATCTGCCCTTGATATGAATTTCTTTCAAAGTAACCCAAATTATCAGGTACCTCTTTCTGTTGGGAAGACTTTCCAGCTACGTCTTGACACCAAATCTCCACTTGTTTCGAATTTGATGTTAGTTTTTCTTCATTTCGGCTCTTTTACATATATAAAGGGTTAGAAATAGCTGACGTTATATTGCTCCGAGCCAGAGAGCCGAGATGCTGTTTGGCGTCTATGAAAAGATTTTTATTGATAGTAGATATTCCTTGAATCCGCTTGTGGTCAATAGTCTGTAATAGCCTGGTTTCCTCTTACAATACAGTAAAAAAATTAAACTAAAATTTAATGTCATGAATTGAAAAAATTATAGCTTTACCTATATTTCTTCAAAATTTTTGTAAAATTTTCAATTTTGCTGAAGTCAAGAAAAATATATTTCTTTGATGTTTACATAACTGATCTGAGATCCTGCTCTAAGTATATGAAAGGTACTTATGTAGCATGAAGAATTTGTTTATTATAGGTACTTTATCATATGGCTGTATTTTATTATAACGATTAATTAGTTTTCCATTATTTGATACAAAGCAGTTTGATATCTGGAGCTTTGAAAACTGAAGGTCTCTCTTATGTTTGTCGTTTTTTTTCGGTCAACGGATATTTTAATTAGCTACCCGTAACGATTCGAAATAAATTTACATTTACAAACAGATTTAGAAGAAAAGAGCTTAAAAATAAAGATTCACGTCATTTTAAGTAACTACATTCAGAATCATCATAAAAGTACCTACCTTATAAAAATGTTTGGTATTTTTTACGTCCCGGTAACCACGTAGGTAAGAACTCATAAATAATGGTGAGCTGTATTGGATATGATTTTCTTCTCTTCAAAAATCAAATTCCCGTACAATATTTATTTTTTTTTTCGCATAGATATTCCTAACCGATTACGAAAATAATGAAAAAATACAAATAAGTTCCTAACTTCGTTCCGTTGTAAATTTCACTCGAACAATTCTCTTGGCTGACATGCTTCAGTAATTTCTTATTTTTATTTTATTTTTTTCGCGATTCAGGTTCTTATTAGGATTTTTTTCGGAATATTTCAACTTTCATCCTATGCTACGAGTAAAGTAAATAAAAAAATATTCATTTTTTAACCTGATGGATTCTCTTCATCATTAATTGTTGTTATCGAATCAACTGTAGATAAAACGAACGATTTCAGTTCGGATACGTAAATAATAGATTTCTTCATGCTAAAGTTATTTTACTTGAAAAAAGAAAAAAAAAACTTGAATTTTACGAGTAACGTATAATTTTTAGCCTGATTTTCTACAGTATATTGTCGATGAAAACCAGGCTTTTATGGACTATTGATTTATGGTGGATTAGGAAGGGAGTATCAACCAAATCCGTGAGAGTCCTAGAAGATCATTAAGACCATTTTTGGCCATGTCAAATATGAATATCAAAAGATGTTCAACAGCACATTTTACTGCTGACCCGTCAACAGTTGACCCTTCAAAATCCAAATTGTTCAGATTTTGATAGCCTGGATGCTGATGGGCTCAACATTGGTGTTCAAGTGTTCTGGGCTGTTAAAATCTGGATCGTCAACAGGTACATTATGTTCGAAAAAAAAGTTGAACATTATGAAAAAAAATGCTAAGAAATTTTCAAAATTCCTAATGTTAAAAAGAGATTACGAATATTTTAAAATTTAAAATATCTAATGTTTGGACTTCTGCCAGAACTGAGAAAGTGATAACATGAAGAAATTTGAAAATTTGGTTCGCATTTTTTCCCAACATTCAAATTGACGTTCAAGATGTTGGTAGTCTGGATATTGATGGTCAACTGTTAATGATCCACTGCTGATAGTCCGGACCTTGATGGATCTCTATTGACGAACAACTTTTCACAGTTCACAGTGACTATCAAGGGTTGATGGTCTATTATTGATGGTGAACTATAAGCAGTCCATAGTTGATCATCAACTGTTCTTGGTCAAGTGTTAACGGTCCACTATTGTTGATGAACTCCTGATAGTCTTCCATTGACCAGAAAATGTTAAAGGTCAAATATTGGCAGATCTGAACAATCAACAGTAGGATTATGTTTGACAAAAAAGTTGAGCGTTATAGAAAAGGTGCTAAGCAATTTTTCAAAATTCTAAATGTTAAAAAACATCATAGTTGAAATTTATACTTATGCTGAAGCAAGGAGAGGTAAAGTGTTCTTAGGCTTAGAATTAAGTATATGTCTTGGGTTCATCAGATGATATACAGTTAGATTATATCAGATGAAAAATTGAAATTCCAATGATTGATAAATAAAAACGAAGTGAAGAAAATAGCAGTAACCGGTTCATTTTATGATTTCAAGTTGAAATGCTGAGGAAAATTAAAAAAATAATCCTTGACTTTGTGGTTTGAGTTTCAAGTAGGCAATTTTTAACTGTATAATTTCATGTTAAAATTATCGAACTTATGCAGTTATGCAATACTCAACTATGGAAAAAGGATCACACTTTAATGTCAATGTAAAAAAATTGCCTGAATTCGGCTGAAAAAATAAAATAAATTTTTTAGCTGACAATTATTAGATAAAAAACTGAGAAAAAATTGTACCATGTTCAAAATTTAAAAACTTACGTTCTTTCGATGTTTAATAGCACATGCTACAAAAGTCCGTCAACAGTTGACCATCAACAGTGGATCATGAAAAGTGGACCATCAAAACCTAGACAATCAAAATCCAGATTGGTCATATTTTGATGACCTGGATGCTGATGGCTTTGATATTGATGGTCAATTGTTCTGGACGGTTGACTTCACAATCGTCAACAGTTGGATTATGTTTGACAAAAAAGCTGAATGTTACGAAGGACTGATTTTATGATTTTAAGTTATACGTTGCAATGTTGAGAAAAGTTAAAGATGTTTGCAGTTGAACTTAACCTGGATTGATTTTATGATTTTACGTTGAAATGTTGAAGAAAATTGGTTAAACTTGGCCCAGGATTGATTTTATGATCTTAAATTGAAACGTTGAAGAAACTTAAAGATGTTTCAAGTTGGCTGGTCAACAGCTAGCCTTGACCCTGGATTGATTTCATGATTTTGAGATGAAATGTTGAGGAAAATTAGTTGACCTGGATCCTGCTTGATTTTATGATTTTAAGTTGAAATGTTGAGGAAGTGTGGCAAAAATTATTTGTTGAGAAACAGTGACTATAAAAGTTGAATTTACATTGACAATGTAAAAAATATCATAACTTACACTCCTTCAATGTTTACTCTTTACACGCAAAGAATGCCAAGTACGTATTCCACTTTTTTTTCTGAAACTAAAAATCATTCGCTCAGCTCAATACCGACCAAAATCTATCAAATTTGAGCAGCAGGCTTAGATTAGTAACGGATTTTATATTTTTAAGTAGAGATGATTTTGGATCAAAATTCACTCATGTCAAAATTTTGACTGGTAAAAATTGTTCACTTTTGAACCAAAATCGTATTGAATTGAGGATCAAAAGATGTTCGAGTACAACATGTCCTAAAATCACTCTTCTATGTCATTTAGAAGACTAGATATGGGAATGTTTGCTCTCTTTCAGCTTGAATTCTTTCAAATTGAGCTAGGAGGTTGAAAATTGATGTGCAGATATAGTAAGAATAATAGATGTGTCTTTTGAAGTTTTCGCAGCCTCATTGCATCGCTTCACATCCCCCAAAAGTAACTTTTGTGTAGTTTTGCTGGTGTTTCTTGAGATGTTTCATGATTCCATAAATATCTCCCATCCAAATTGAGCTGAGGAGTTGAAATTTGTCACATAGAAATAGCGAGAGTCCTAAATATGCTTTTTTGAGGTTACTTTTACCCTTACCACTGATTCAGAAAAAGAATTACCGTGCGATGATTTTCTTTTTTTCATGAATAGAAAAATTCACGAAACTCCAATATTTTACAAAAACTAGCTTGAAAAAGTAACACATTGCGACGATTTTTTGTATTTTTTTATATATATATATATTTTTTTAACAACTATTCTTGAATAAAATTCGGTATTTGGATGATACAACAAATCATCAATCTTGACCTGGATGTTTCTCGTTGAAATCAATCATGGTTTTGTAATGTTATGTTCAATGGTAATTTTACTCTTATTTTCTGTCTCTCAAGTCTGAACTGGATAGTTTAAGGTTAGGTGAAATGGTAATAGATGCTTATTTTTTTAGTCGATCTCCAGTTCTCGAAATACGTTTTTGAAAAAAAAAAAGTATACTCAGCCTTATCTGTTTCGTATTTCGTTTTATTTCATAATTTTCCAGGTTGAATTTTATTTAAAACTTTGAAAGAGAACTATGCTCCACAACTTTTGCTAAAAATTTAATTAATTAGTAGACTACCTACTTATACCATTGAATAACTTGAATATACTACGGAAAGTTAGAAAGTGAAAAAGTGCTTTTTAAGACAGATGAAAATTGTTAAATTTTACAAGTACATAAATAGTCATTTACCTATCACCTAAAAAATAACGAATACCTATCTAGATGATTTTAATTCATCTATGGATGGGCTGAAACTTATACGAAGAATTTGAGAAGTCGAGTTTATGCAAAAAACTGTTCTTCAGACATCTCTGTACTATTTTGCTGGTAGATACTTATCTCGATATGAAATACACATTAAGAAAAAAACGCAACGCATTTAGCTCGAAAACGTTATTAAAACTAATACCTAAGTTTGATTTGGTAAATGCAGATGAGAGAGAGTATTTTTCAGTAATTAAAAGTATTTCATTACCTTTCAGAATAAAATTCTTACCTGAAAATTTCGCTTCAGCTTGAAGGTAGATAAATGAGATCTTTGAAACGAAATTCGATCCTTGTAGAGAAATAAAAAATTCAAAAAATGAAACTGAGATCAAAAGAATTTCTATGGCAGAAATTTGTAATGTTCGCATAACTACATTTTAAAATTCCTTGACGAAAACATCAAAACAAAAAAAAAGTAATGTTAGAAAGTAGAACTCGTGCATCAAAATAAAACTACGCGATTGTTGGAATTTCCAAATAGGTACGTACCTGTTAATATGACTATCTCATGCTACAGTTACTTACTTACCTACCTACTTAATCATATCTTTACCTACCTGCAATTCGGAGAATCGCTCTTGTTTCAAATTAAAAATTTGCCATAACGCTTTTAAAAATTTAAAACTTTTTAACAAATTGTTGACACTTTTATATTTCAACTTGCTAATGCGAACTATCTTACTTTTCCATTGGGTAAAATTACTTATGCTGAAATAAATTTCAACCGAGTAAACTTTACCGTATTTATTGTTAGCCAAAATTTACGGTTTTTCTTACCTAATACGTATCTATGAGTGATTTGGTATATTATTAGGATAATATTGACGTAGACAAAATTTGTAACTTTATTGAAAGAAAAATTCATGACGTGCTGGAATCAAATTAAACTCTGGTAGGTATGTATTTTCCATAACAAATAATTCACAAATACTGTTGAACGATATACGTAAAACCTAGATTGATTTAAAAGAATATGAACTTACCTAAGTTGTAAATCGGAATCAACTTTTTTTCAAAGTGTTGTTTTATCGGAATTGTTATCAAAGAAAAATATTATTCATTGAATTAAATTATCGAGGTAAAAATGCAGTTATGTATTCTAAATGAACGAGTTAATTATTCGTTGTTTTTTTATATAAGTTTCAAAAGTCGAATAAATAAGTATCATTTCAATATTATTCCTAAATCAATTAAATTGGTACCAGACGAAAATTTCAATTTCCTTAAAATAATATTATTAAGGTAACGAGAGTTTTTATGCTGAATTTTCGTCAATTGTGGATTTCGGAAATTTTAAGATAAAGCAGCTGATATCGTTTTTTTGTTTTTGTTTTAGAACAGCTGTTTTTAAAGAAAAAATTCAATTTATTTTTCCACCAAAAAATAAACCTACGGTACATAACGAAATTGTAAAGTATTCGGAATACCTTTCCATTTACTTATTTTTTCTAGTACGCTGGCAGGTTCACTAAGCGATTAACTAAGTAGATAATGAATATTTCATAAGAATACAAAATAAATATTATTTCGTTCTATAATTCCATGATTCAATAAGTCACCAAAAAAAAAAAAAAAAATACGTCAACATTTGTCTAATTTATTTAACTGAAAAAGTCGCGAATATTTGACCAATCTTTGATTAAAATTTTAATAATAAGAAGTTCAAAGTTTTGGAATAACATCTCTAAACTTTTGTTTCCTCTGATGAAAGAGCGTATCGAAATGTAATTTCAGCTGAAATTGGCACGAACACAATCACAATCTCAGAGGTAGCATTAATTTTATCCATTGAAATATTACACGCTTTAGCAACTTTCATCCCAATTCCCATTATAATGTGCAAAAAAATTCACAGCCTGTAATTTAAATTTACAAAGTTTACCTATAGGTAGGTAAACTAGGTACATAGCCTATCTGTTTTGAAAATGCCTGAATTATTAAAGGAGGTATTTTAGTTGTTTCAACGCAGACAGTGTTTACTTATGAGGAAAAAAACATTAATGTGGTACAAATTTTCAGATTGGAAATTTTAGGAAAAAAAAAATTAATAAGTAAAGTAATTTGCCCGTGGTTGATAGATAAAAGGATTTTTTTACGTTTTTGTTTACTGCGTAACGTGAAATTATCAAAAAATTCTGAAAAAAATACTTAGTACTTTTTGCAGAGTAAAAAACAACAAAAAAATAAGCTCTGATACTTTAAACGTAATCGGTACAATTTTTTTCTCGATTTTTAATCAAATGTTTGTCATCTAAAAAATACTGTTTTATTTTTTCAGCCAAATTGGGCCATTTCCTTTTTTTTAGATAAATTTTAGCGTGATTTTCTATGAAATATTGTCAATTAAAACCAGGCTGTTACAGACTATAGACCTATGACAAATGGGGTTGGGGCGGGGGGAAGAGGGATATCAACAAAATCCGTTTTGGGGTCCTAGAAGACCGTTACGATAATTTCTGGCCATGTCACATATATTTTTTTTTTATTTCTTTTTCTCGTAGACTAAAATCATTTACTCTGCTCGATACAGACCATAATCACTTCAATTCGATCAATAGGCTCAGTTTGGTAGCGGATCAGATTACATACGAGTCAGGATGGCCTTGGGTCAAAATTCAGTTGCGCCCAAATTCAGGAAAAAGGCTGCCGAGGGTCAAAATCGCAAAAAACTGTTTCTTTTTCAGCTAACCGATAGTCCTAAAATTAGTCTCCTGAGTCAGTTAAAAGGGAAAATATGAGGGGATGCCCATTTTTGACCTTGAAAAAGGGCCGTTCCTTGCATAACTCCCCTCCAAATTGAGTTGGGAAGTTGAAATTTGATATGCAGATTCAATGGAAGTCTTAGATGTGCCTTTTGGAAGTTTCAACTTTTTAGACCCATTACACCCTCTCACAGCGCCGAAAATGTGTTTTTGTAGGAGGGGTTTCTCATGTTTTGAGTTTGTTCCTCGCATAAATCCCCTTCAAATTGAGTTAGAAAGTTGAAATTTGGTATGTAGATTTAATAAAGGTTCTAAATGTGCCATTTGGGGGGGCTGAACTACTTTTCAGCTTTATTGCATCCCCACTCAGCCCCAAAAATATTGCATTTTGGTCGATTTTTCTTATTTTTTTTAAAAATAAGACTTCCCAATGATTTTAGTTCTTGCTTCGGCCGGCCATCCACAATCTAACCATGAAAATTATCGTTGTTTAAGGGAAGAGAGGGGTGGGAGAGGGAAAACAGCGTTTGAAATTGAATTGAAAAATTGATCATTACAATTGAAATTTTTCATAGCTCCTCTTCTCCTACTGAAAAAGCTCATGTTGCGTTTTTAAACCTCGTTTGTCTCACAATGCGTGTTGAAAAGTATTCGAATCAATTAATTTTAATTCCAACCTTTGGAATTTTATGCGCCTAAAAGATGAATAGAAAATTATGTGGGGGGGTGAAAGGAAAACAGTAGTCCTAAAAACTGTAATCAGCTCTGGGTTTCTCATATTCTGAATCCGGGCATTCCCTTTTCCTTTTTGGCAACTGAACGCAGACATGTGAACATTTTTTTGTAGATTCTTCCATTTGTGTCCATCATTTTGGCATGGAAACCATTTCGGTATCTATTCTATTAAGCAAAAATTCTGAAGAAAAAAAAATTTTTAATTAAAACACGAAAATTTTGAGCTTCTGTTTATAAAAAAATTATAAATTCTTTGCTAGGCTCCACAATGCCGGCATTTTACTATAAATTAATTAGTCTATCCAACACACCATTTATGCTTTTGATCGATCTTATGATTATCTCACAAATCAGTTCCGAAGACAAAATTATGTATTACTGGCAAATTACCTTGTCGTGAAAATGGAAAATTAATTCATGCGATATTCATTTCATTTTATGTGCCAGTTTGAGACTGCGTGGGTTTAAGAACAATGTATTTCCAAGTATATTTCAATATAGTCGTGAAAAAAAAATGTAAAGCAAAGTAGAAGCAAATGGTTCTCATGAGCATTTAAAATTTTATTCAAGCGATATTTTAATTTTTGAAAAGTTTTGAGGCTTTATTGTTGAAAGTTTAAATTTTTGAATGAGATGGAAATTGAAATTACTACCACGTTGCTCTTTAACGATTCGGTTTAATGACTAGGGTTGTCGTATGTTTTATATTAAAAAAAAAAAAAAAAAAAAAAAACAACAAGAACAAATATTAAACATGACACATGCTACTAGTCATGTTCATCTCTTATAAATTTATTCTTTGAATGCGACATCATTAACTATACGAATCAACTATACGGAGACATGGCAAGTTAGGGAGTTGGTGGGAGTAATCGCTCGAAGAAATTAAATTCACTTACTTAAGTTTTACCGCACATTTAATCCAAGTTCGAAATGTTACTTCCGGAATAATAGAAAAAGAATCGCCATCAATGGGACAAAAATTTCTCGAAGTTCAAATGTAATTAATACCTAGTCTTGACAAAACTCATTTAATTTGAATTAGAATACGAAAAATTAGAATGCTCAGCGGTATTCATCGGGGTTAAATTTTACGTTTGAGCTATCGTATAATTCGTTTTTTTTTTTTTTTTTTGCTCCTTCATACTTACATATTATGCATAATTGATGCGAAGTAAAATTCATTTTTGATACATAGCTCGAAGTATTTTCTAAAAATAAAAGTCACGAATGAGTAGAATTACATCAAATGGGAATTTCGAAAAAGAATTACCGAACGTATTAGAATAATAATCAACTCTAAAAAGTTATTTCGAATCTACACGCATAACAATTCAAACTACATATATAACATGAAAGTTGATTAGTCTGCCTATGCGCGTAATTCGAAGGAGCATAGTTGGAAAATTATGACTATAGTCAGGTAAAACAATAAAAAAAAAAAAAAAAACATTGATCGGTCAAAAAAATCCTGGGTATATATTTATATTCTATAAATGATGGAATATAAATATTATAACGACATGTACCCAGCCGCCCACATACCTTTTGAACTCTGCTAAGCCGATTTATTGAAAAATTATTCCATTATTATTTGTATTATACGGATGAATAAGCGCCATACATGGTTAGATAACTAGTGTTATTTTAAATATAGGATTAAATAAAAATCTCTATAGATAGATATTAATGGACGAATTAAAATAAACAGAATGAAAAACTCATTTTGCATATTGTTTATTATTCAAATGAACATAAACACCTGTTAAAGTTTACCTATACTGTGTATATAAGCTATACCTATACACAATTTCATTTTTATTTTTATTTTTTTTCAAATATGATTGATGAAAATGAGAGAAAAGCTGAAGCTCCACTTACATTTATAGGTATACTTGCTTTAAAAAAACAAACAAGATACGAGCTCAATGTTATTAAATTGTTGTTTTTTGAAAATATTGTAAACTTTCGCCTTGCTTTTGCTATATTATTTTTTAATTTTTAATTCCAGGATATCGGTCATTTTTCGAATAAAATCAGCCAAAGCAGTAAAGATCACCGATATGGATTTGATGAAGAAACTGGGCATTATAGTTTTAGTATTTAGCACATTTTTATGTATCAGAACTTTAGTGGCTCCACCTTTAGTATTGACTGTAAGAACAGCGGATGATTTAAAAGCGTTTTTATGTGAAACATCGTGGTGGGATCATTGGTTCTCAATCAGTAAGTACCAGGCTTAATCGATTTAAAAAATAAAATTGTAAATTAGTCAATACACGTGTTATTATTTTGAAAAAACTATCATTTTTATGTAGTAATAATAATAATTATTATTATTTTTATTTCTCAAAAATTCTTTTTATGGTTTATTCTATGTAAAATTTCTTTTCTCCTTCTTTATTTTTGAAAAATAAAAAAAAATAAAATAAAATACCTACTAGAGCGAAGAATGTATACGTGGGTAACGAAATATTTTCCTCCTTTTGCAACCATCACTATAAATTAAAATTAAATAGTTCGTCCTGCCGCCAAAAAAATCGCCATTACCGAATACATTTTTAATTAAATTGGTTCTCGTTAAGCTGGAAATTTAATCAAAAGGAAAGAAAAAGCTTTCCTAGCTTTTCTTTGTTTTCACTCCACTCCGACAAAAACCAAACGTGAAAAATGATTATGATTTCATTTAATATAGATTAAAATTTTATTAAAAGTTCAAATCAATTAAAATATCCATTAAATATCAAATGATTTTTATTAAATGTGAAGCTAAAAGTGCGTCAAGTACTGAAATTCAGTTTAGATATAATTTTTAATTATTAAAAATTTCGTAAACTAAAACATCTCTTCGTGCATTATTTGCTTGCAGTACTGAATTCAAGAGATTAATTTTACGCGCAAAAGTTTAAGCTTGTGTGTTTAAAATATTTGACTTTACCTACGCTTTTTTAAACAATACAAATATTTGATTCGACGTAGAGATCTCTTAATGCTTTTCGATACACGCGTGATTTTATTTTATTTTATTTTATTTTTTGCAATCAGAAAAGATTACTTACTTTTTATTGAAATTTACACGTATGTATCGGCTTTGTTTTCAGTGGAAGCTTTATTCCTTGCTTGGGGAATCAGATTGTGTATTGTTGTTCGGAAGGCTCCATCGGAATTTAATGAAAGTCGTTTCATTTCAATGGCAATATATAATGAATTTTTGTTGTCGATATTTCTAAACGTTTCCATGTAAGTTGAAAGCAATGTTAAATTTCGTATATTTATACATATTTTATTCGATTTACCTCGATATTGAGCTTTTGTTTTAATTTTAAATAGAATATGCCATGTGTTGGCAAATATTTTATTCTGTGGTATTTTCATTCATGATTCGCATAACAATTTATTTAAACCCTCGTGAAACTTAGTCATTACCTGGGTAATTTGAATGATGAATGAAATGGGAATTTTTAAAATAAGTAGTACCTATATGGAGAATATTAAAAATTCGATAATTTTTTTTATATTTTGAAAATGTTACCAACCGGTATCTATTTTATTTCAGAATTTTCTCGCGAAAACATTAGCGATTAAAAATAAGATTTTTATAATTTTGGAGACTTTCTTAAGTATTAAATCAATATGTTTATTAAAAAAAATGTTTACGAACTTTTTTCAGGTTTTTTCTTCATTCTCCTGCTAATCCGGATTTACTCTACATCATTTGCTTTTGCCACACACAAATTACTATCACTTTATTATTGTGTTTCATTTTTGGTAGTAAGGTGAGTATTACTTTCTTTTCTTTTGTAATTCAGTAAGCTAATGTGATTCATTCTTTTGTTCGTCGAGCTTTTTCCATTGTAGAGCACTCAAAAACTTGATGAAAAGTACCTCTTGAAGTGGTGAACATAAATTTCATGGCATTTCTATCTACTTTTAGCATTTCTGTTTTCAGGCTTACGCGTAGGATTATTCCAAGGGAGGGGTCGAGGGAGGGATTTTACTGTCGCATTACCACTTTAATAGGCTAACTTGAAGCTGGATTCAAATTTTAAATATTTGGCAGGACAAAAATTTATGGAAAAATTCTAGATCATGTCAACATTTTAGCGTAAAATTAAAAAATCATTCATTATTATATTTTATTGTGAGTTTTTGATCAAAAACTTTATATCAAAAACGTTTACTCTTCTCTTCACTCCATTTTGATATTTTATTTTGTTATTTCATTTGCAAAATAAAGATTATACAATCGTCCATTGTCACAAGTTTTTGGTCAAAAGCTTTGTTTTGAATTTTTTCTATTTTTCAATTTTTTTAATGAGACATCCATATCAGCATTTTAACATAAAGTATAAAGGTCATCAATTTTTTCAATTTTTTCAATTTTTTCATTTTTTTAAATTTAAAAAATTTTTATTATTATTTAATGTTTATAATTAGGCATTCATGTCAACATTGTAACAATAAGTGCAATAGTAATCAATTCTTTTTCATTTTTTAATTTTTTTAAATAGAATTTGAACATAAAATGCCAAAGTTTTCAATTTTTCCATTTTTTTTATTTTATAATTTAAAATATATTTTTTTATTTTATTCTACACTCAATTTTTTAATTACTCTGTTTCTTTATTTTTTCATTTTTTTCATTTTTCAATTTTTTAAATAAGACCTCTAGATCAGCATTTTAGCATTAAATACAAAAGGCATAAATTTTTTTTATTTTTCAATTTCTTTTTTAATTTCTCCATTTCTGTATATTTTATTTTTTTTAATTTTTCAATTTTTTTAAATAACATTTCAACGTAGAAATCATTTATAATCAATCATCTTTCATCGCGAGTTTTTGATCAAAAACTTCAAATCAAAAATCAAAAACCTAACATGAAAAACCTCACATTGAAACGTTACATCTTCACAAAATGACCTCAGTTTTAAGATATATCCACAAGACCGAAGCAAAGGAAGGTATTAGAGAAGGGTCTCCCCCCCCCCCGGTAAAAAAGTTGCGAATTATTCTGAAAAATTGAAAATTTGGCGTTTGAAAATTTTGAAGAATATGTTGAGAAAGTTACGTTAAAATACAAATTCTCAAGCTTTCCGTTCATATTTCCTAAAATTTTCACCCTCGCTCCGCCCGGACTAGATTTTTTACCCATCTTTTAAAAAACAAATTCCCTTAAATCTTTCCTTTCCTAAAAGGCAAATGTAGTAACTGAAATCGAAAAACTTGTGAAAACTGAAAACTTTCATTTTTCTTCGTAAAAACCTGAAAATGTGCTATTTTTAATAGCTTAAAATTATATTTTTTCAAAATTTCGCCCTTGCTTCGCTCGGGTATGCGTACAAGTCTATTCTATCTTTATTATTCATTTCAGTAATGTAACTAGGAAAAAATTTGCCAGCCCCCTACCCCAGTAAACATTTCTAGCTACTACAATTTATTTGTCTTTTTCAAATATGAGTGAAAAAAATTACCAAAGATTGAGGATTTATTCGGAAAAATGAGCTCGTCATTCGGAAAAATTAGTCTCCACCCCCCCCCCCCCCCGTCGTTCGCTATGGTCCTGCATATCAATGTCAAAAATAATATTTTTAACCATCGAAAACTGCATTTCTGAAGATATTTTAATCGTGCATACAATTTTTAAGATTTGATAGTCTTATTTTTTATAGAAATTTAATTTTATGCGGTCATGGCAGAGATTTAAACCCTCCAAACTCCCCCTTGCGCCCCGCCCCGTCTTATCTGTTTACATTAGTTGCATTTTAAACTGAGCTTGATCTTGTTTCTAACGCTATCTATTGTCACTGAAGCACATTTCTGTTCTAAATGAATTCAGAGAGAAAGAATAAAATCATTTTTTATTTATAACAAATTACCTGCTTTTTTTTTACCCGATAATATGTATGTGTGTGTTTTTTTTTCAGGCATATATGGTATTCAAAGGCCACGGTAAAAATGCAAACAGCTCCAGTACAACTAATATAAAATTATCAACGAGTAAATATTTAGCGAAGCCATCTTTTCCCAGCTCTTCCCAAGCATTTCCATCGACAAGTTCGATTAACATATCAGGAGGCGTCGAGAAAATAACAGAACAAGACATTAACGTAAAAAAAAAAAAGTACACCTTATTAAGTTTTTATTGCACCAATTTAGATCTAATTTCGTTATGAATTTTTCAGGAAGAACTGTTAAACATATGTAAACAAGTAGAGGCGCTAAAAGATAAAAATTCTCGTTACGGTAACAAAAAAATGGCCTCTAAATTGAATCTAATTTACGACTGCAGCGTAAAAACGATGGAAGAATTATCAATCGAAGATGAATCGAGCAGTTCGGTCGCTGCCGAAAAATCTTCCGAAGATAATAATAAAACCGAAATAAAAAATATTAAAAAAATCATCAACGATACCAACCATCGACGCAGTTGTTCTATTCAAGACGCTTCTACCAAGGAGACTACTTTAGATTATAATTGTTGCTCAACAAATTCTAAAAGTAATAATAAAATTAAGCATGTACATAGTGGTTCATCTTGCATCAAGGAATATCTTATACGTAATTCCATATTTAATAGTGATATAAGAAATTCGAATAAAAATTTCGAAAATAAAATAGATCAAGCTCAAAGCCGTACAATAATTTTAAATGTTGAAGATAAATCGCAATGCAAACAAGTTCCGCTGTAGTTGTGATATTATTATTTTATTAAACATCGAATAAGTTTTTTTTTTCAATTTTACCTTTTTTTTTTTAACCTTTTTTTTACCAATTAAAAATTTACCTAGTTCCTTGTAGCGAAAAACTTTTTATAAATGAATTTTTATAAATACTTGTAACAAAAATGAATATACATATTAGTTTTTAAGCCTTTGAATCTTTTTTTTTTTAACGTTAACATATCGCAATAACGTGTAAAATGGTCCATGTTGTTACTTTGTCTTTTAATATAGATAAACGTACCTACGTTATTTTACCAAAAAATGTCTTCAAAATGTTCTTTTTTTTGTGCATTTATTTATTTTGTATTTTTAATGCAATTTTTCTTCCTTTTAAATTGCCTAGATTAAATTAATTCTTGTCAGAAAGATCGCGTTACCTACCTATTTTGTTTGCATTTTTTGTCCTAACCATCTTCGGTATAAGCTGTTGGTATACGCCTTTGTGAAGAATTTAAAATATGTAATGTAGTCCTTATCAGATTTCATTATAGACAAGTATGCCTCTACTTATCGCGATATTGTTAAATTTTTGATGTTATTACCTTATTATTATCATTTTTTTTTTTAAATTATTTCCAATGATCGTTTGTATTCGTGTTGAATTTGTTACCAATAAAACGTATATTTGCAGTATTTATAATGTTACTTCTCTTGTCTCAATTGTGATCTCTAATTGTAGATATCTTTTATTAAAATCTGTTGATGGAAAATTACACTCGTACGTACTGTGTCTAATTAAAATGTTTACTGAAAAACTACGTTTTTACGTTTAAATAGTCGATACGATTTATTGACAGGAACAACAAAACATTTAGATACCCAGTTTATTTGATTTGCTGTTAGAAAACATTTCAAAACAATGCAATAAATGCAAAACATAGAATTCATTTCTGAGAACAAAATGGGTAGTTTAGATACTTATCTATTGAACTTCTCAACATAAACATATACGATTATCGATATTAATCTTCAGATCAATTGTATTCTTAATGTGTAATTTAAAAGTAGGTGAATAAGGTCAATGTTGTAAATATTGACGGTTAAAATTATCCAGAAAAAGAATAGAACTCTGACGACGAAGTCAAAGTTTAAAATTTGTCAAAACGTGAACAGATACAATTTTCAAAATTGATAATATGATAATAATCACAAACCTGTGTTGGAGTAAAAAATCAGAGCTAGTCCGTTCCAATCGAGAAGGAACTAAATGTGCTCATTTCTGCAGCCAAAATATACCAGTTTTAATTGAGTAATTTTGTTCTTTGTTTAGCCAGACATTCCTGAAATAATGCACATTCCAATTGTAATTTCAGTGATTGATAATTTTTATTACTATGCGAAAAAATGCATTTTATAAATGGGAATTTGAAATACAAAATTGAGCATATTTAGTTCCTTCTCGATTGGAACGGTTTGCAGTCGACTCGTAAACCAAAGATCTACCTAATTCAACTCTCGGGGTTACCACCCCAACCGCTGAATTGAAGGTGCTCTCCTATTCATTTGAAAATTTTTCAATGAAATGTTCATGATAGCTTTTTCAAAAGTTATTTACAAAAAACTGAAACAATTTAAAATTTTTAGTCATGTTTTTTTGTATATATTTGATCATATTTTACGAACCACTTCACCCCTACTCTTGATTTTTATGTCACACATACTCAAGAGCATACACTAGGATTGATCGAATTTTGTTTTTTTTTTTTAAATCTGCCGGGGTCGCAATAGTTGCGAAATGATTTAAAAGGATGTGGTGAAAATTTCAGCCTCCGAAATCAATTTTTTAAACTTTCAGAAAATTTCATAGACATTTTTTTGAAAATTAAAAAAAAAAATAAATTATTATATTTATTTTAACCCAAAATGACAATTGACAAAATTTTTTCATTACCCCATTTTTCAAGGGGTTTTAAAAAAATTAAGTTTTTCTGATTTTTCATGATTTTTTAAAAAAACTAGGAAGCAAACTTTTTTTTGAGAAATACCCCTCCCCAAATAGATGTAAGGCATCAATTTCACACGATTAAACGCAATATTTCATTTTTACCCTCCACTGTCGATTTTTTGGAGACCCTCAAAAGACCTCACTTTTCGGAATTTTTTAAAAAATGACGTTTTTTGAATGCCTTTGAAAAATTAACTGTAAAGGAGGGGGAGGGGGGAGGGTAACAATGAAATATTTCGCTTAATCGTGTAAAATTGATGTCACACATTGATTTGGGAGGGAGGTGTCGTTTCTTTAAAAAAAATTTTCCTTCCTTGTTTTTCAAAAAAACTTGAAAAGTGGGATAATAATGAAAAAATGCCGCCAATGGTCATTTTGTGTCAAAATAAGTATAATTATTCCATTAAAAAAAAAAATTTCAACTTTTTGAAAATTATTGAAAATTTGCAAATTTTCGGTAAGCTTTGCAAGTTTAAAAAATTGATTTCGGGGACTGAAATTTTTATAACATCTTTTTGAGGTCATTTCGCAATTATTATGACCCCGCCGCATGCAAATTTCCAAAAAAAACGTAATGTGGCCCGCCCTAGTATACACTATACACTAGGGCGGGTCATTTTTGACTTTACAGTACAATTTTTGTGGAGTAAGATCAAAAAAACGTGGTAAAAATTTCATCCTTCTATCTCTTGTAGAAATTTCAATCTGGTGGTAAAACGGTTCAAAATTTGAAAAAATTCAATAAAAAATTTATTAGAAACAGTTCTAGTGCGATTAGTTTTACCAAAAAAGATAATTTAAAGCGATTTTTGAATGTGAACCTCATTTATAAGGCTACATAAAATGAGGAAATTTTTAATATGTTCTTGTATTTTCAAAAAAAAATTTTAAAAAATCGGCGGTAAATTTAGAGAACTGAGAACTCATAAGCTAGGAATGTTATCACCCAACTAGCCCATTTAAGGAAATTTCTAACGACCATCTTGTTCTCAATAGGGGAGTGAAATTGATGAAGGTGAAAATATGGAAAAAATGTAAAAAAAAACAGTCAAATGAGGAGCCCTGAACAATAGAATAGGCGATGGAAAATCGACTTTAAATGGCTAGATGGATTATGATTTGATAATGTTCAAAATTTGTCAAAGTATAAGAATTTTTCACCTCTAAACCGCAGATTATAGATTTATATACAGTGAATAGATGTTAATCCACTGAATTTTTAAATGATTTTTCAACCCTCTTGGTGTCTGTAGCCATAACTACTTATTCATTTTATTCCTAAAATATACCTAAAAATTTCCGAATAAAAAATTGCAACAGGCGTTTGTATGTATTTTATCGTTTGATATAACTTATGTATTTAAAAAAAAAAAAAAAAAAAAAATGTTTTTACAGTTTGTATCAATAGTATGTGACTTATTAATAAACTTATACTGTATCTTATCTCTAATTGAAAACCACGTGCAGCTAATCTCAAATTGAATTACAAGTAAGAGAAAATAAAATGTAATTTTACGATAGACGGTTACACATATGTACTTATAATTTATTACCAGTGCCCAAATATAAAGATGTATTTTCAAAATATCGATAAAAATTTCACTACTTCGGTTCTTTTACTTTCTGAACAATCAAGAATTTTCCCTCGGACCACACTTAAGGTTTAACTTATTATTATTACAAAATCATTTAAGCATTTAAATTTTTTTTTTTAATAAAATGAGTAGGTACCTACGAGATAAGTATTCACTTGTCACATGCAGTAGATACAAATAAAAATTACAAAAAAAATCACAACTGATCGAGCAACTTACAATTTCTAAACAGGCACCTAATTTGTATTTATTTTTCATTTAAATGAGGCTTTAACGTATGTACCTAGCTCCGAAAATCTGACATCATAAAGCAATATTATTTACAATATGACTCTACATGTTTCTTTTTTTTTCTGAATGGAAAAACTTGTAACAAAAGAATCATATAATTCGTCGTATTTTGAAACGACAGAAGCGGCAGATGATGTTATTCTAATACCATGTTGAAACAAAGTGAATGACCTGTTTGTTCATTATACGTATTTTTAAAAAAATGACCTTGATGAACGATCTGATTCCATTTCTCCCCTCTTGATTTTAATGTACGTATGTAGGCCTATGAACAAAGAAAAGACGAATAAAAACATGAAAGTAAGTATAGGTACCTACCTATGATGGATATTGAATATAAAGTGATTTTTTTTTTTTTAATGGTTACGTTCGAGTATTTTATTGGAAAGATACGCTTAATTACATTATTGGTAGGCTTATGTTTGTATCTCGTACATGGGTACGTTTATTTATCATGGTATTTAAATGCAATAATTATTCGTGTTATTGATTAGCTATTTATTTACCTACGTGTTCAATTTTTTTAAATCGTATTTTTGAAAATGAAGCTCAATACAATATCCATGTACTTGATATAGATAATTATATAAATAAACCAAGTATTTATAATTTACACAAGTAGGGAAAACTGATCTCGTGATTCATTTATTTGAAATCGAATAAAATCATTTTTTCAGCCAACTTTAGAAACCTATGAATTTGTTAAGAATATCTACACTTCGCCTAGTTACTTAAAAACATTTCAATTTCAGTTTCGTACCGTTACATCATAAACGTGAACCGATACCTGTTTAAATTACGATCGAACTCGCCTGCAGTATGCAGGTAAACATAAGAAATTACGACGTTTGAAAGCGTACAAAAATGCATTCTACGAAATGCATCTCATATAGAAGATACTGAACTCGAATGCAGTTTGGCAACCGAGCCAAAGATGAGTGAAACAGACACGTGTTCTGTGTGAATCGAACCCTTATTCGGTACATCCCTGACAGAGTATTCTCAACGAATGTGCACCCTCTTTTAGTGCATTTGTTCACCTCCGATATTTACTATGTAGGCTACTACAGTCGTTACTACGTAGAATGTTCTGTTCGCTGTTTGTTTTGACGGGAATTTACGCTGAAGGAGAAGTAGAACTGGAAGGGACCTCTAGACGGATCGATATCTTAGGTAGGGTAAAATGTTGGTATTGCTGTTTTTCGTTTAGAAAACCCAGCGCAGGTCAACCATTGAAAATATACTGCTTCGTGCAGCGAATCTAACTTCAGATTATCTTACAACAGTAACAGTACATACTTAGTATTTCTTACCACACAAATATCATTTATGTAGGTATTAAAAAAAAAAAAAAAAAAAAAAAAAATTAAATACATACAATTGTTTCTGATCGAATGGTTTTTAGAATGTTTTCAATTCATGCTCCGGTGTCTATATTATTAATTGCGTAATATTAATAGGTAATATTAATGTATTTGTATAGATAGACAGTACCTTGATAATCGATAATATTTGGTTTTACTAACAATTATTTCCTATTTGTTCGGTTACTAAATATGACCAATCTAGAGTATTTAAACAATAAACAATTAAAAACCTAAAACCAAAATGTACATTTTGCCTCTTAATTGCATAACTTATTATCTTAATTATCTACTATGCACTGTAAGGAATAATGAACGTACATTAATCACATATTGGTATACAATCAATCATTCAATCAAGTATCTATCTATTTAGTATTTTTACGTTGAAATTATATTTCTTAGAAAATAAAAGAAATAAATTTACCGAAATGTAGTACAACATACATAGGTAATGTATTGTTTACGTTCAGTTGCATTTGTTCGTAGAGGTAGTCAGGTAAAAAAATACCATTTTTTTTTTTTTTCCGTATCAGTTAACGTAAGTATTTTTAATGTACTTAGCTAAGTAAATTATACCTCAAAGTTTATCTTGTATACACACATGCGTAAGTATATAACTAATGTATTTATAGTAAAAAAAAAAAATTACTGCGCACATTTTACTTCATTTGTTCCACTGTGTCTATATCTCATAAGTAGGTACAATTCCCCTTAACTCTTAGTATTAGAAACACATATACAAAACCTAACATCAGTATAAGTATAAAAAATAATCCAAACAAGTAATACTGGTTACTGTGAACCATACGAAACAAAAACGTTACTCCTTGTCCTTTTATTTCTTCTTTTACTCTTGGTTAGGGAGAAAAAAAAAACTAATTAAATCGAACTTGTGAAGATACGTTACACGTGTAAGCAAGTTGTGCACCCGTATACTATACTATACAACGTGACTCGTTTGTTTTAATAAACTGATGATGGAAAAAGTGTAAAATGTTTTGCTTTTACTACGATGAGAAGCATAGAAAGATATTACGTATTTAGACGATTAGACCCACCGGATTTATTTTTACGTTTGCATGATGTGAGAATGTATTTAGTTAGGTCTTTAAATGTTGTTTTTCGCAATTTTAAAAATTCAATTTAACATTACACTTATATGTAGCCTAGAAGAAATCTGTGGTGGGTTACAAATCTTTCATCAAACATCCTCGATTAGGCTGACGGACCAATACTCACTTGATTAGTGTTCTTGATTATTTACTCGCAAAGCATTTTTAACAACCAAAATAACTCGAATTCGGCCCATAAACTTAGAATGAGGTAAGTTTAGAAGTATTTGAGTGGGAATGACCTCAAATCAAAATCTAATCATGTCCTGACGGAGAAAGTACTGAGGGCCCGAAATCGTAAATAAATTATTCGTTTTTTAACCAATTAGTAAAGAATCAGAAAAAGTTTGGTTCCTCTCAGAACCCACCACCAAATTGAGCTAATAAGCTGAAATATATACCTTGCAGCAGAGGAATAACCAACAGGGAGCAGGAAGACTAAGGCTCTGTAGAAATTCATACAGCCCCGGTTTGACTTCCCCACTCAAAAATGAAAAAAAAAGCATTGCTTCCGCGGTGCTTTCTCAGCCTGATTTTCGTAAGATATTATAATCGCGAGAAACTAAGAACCTTACTAAATGTACATACCAAATTTCAACTAGATGAAGAAACTATTTTACTTGCTAGAAAAAAGAAAACAGTTAAATTAAATAAGCCAATTTATGGAGGATTTGTTGTTTTAGAAATATCTAAATTATTAATGTACCAGTTCTATTACAATGTTTTAAAGAGAAAATATGGTGATAAAATAAAACTTTTGGGAACAGACACAGATTCATTAATTGTCTATATTGAAACTAATGATGTATATGAAGATATAAAAGAAGATATAGATATTATTGATTTCAGAATGCTGAAAGAATGTTTACGTCAAGGTATCATCTTAAAAAGCGTAAATAATTATATAAGATTTAAACAAAAAGCTTGGCTAAAATCATATATTGATATGAATACAAAATTAAGACAAGAAGCTAAGAATGATTTTGAAAAAGATTTCTATAAACTAATGAATAATTCAGTCTATGGGAAACAAATGGAAAATGTAAGAAATAGATGTGATGTAAAAATATTAACTTCACCAGAATCATTTCTTAAACAATCAGATTATGAAACAAGAACAATTTTAGATGAAGAAACTATTTTACTTGCTAGAAAAAAGAAAACAGTCAAACTGAATAAACCTATTTATGGAGGATTTGTTGTCTTAGAAATATCCAAATTATTAATGTATCAATTTTATTATAATGTTTTAAAGAAAAAGTATGGTGATAGGATAAGACTGTTAGGAACAGATACAGATTCATTAATTGTTTATGTTGAAACTGATGATGTATATGAAGATATAAAAGAAGATATAGATCATTATGATACTTTTGATTATAAAATAGATTGGATGCCTCAGAAAAATAAGAAAGTACCAGGGTTATTCAAAGATGAATATTTAGGAATACCAATACGTGAATGGGTAGGATTGAGATCAAAAATGTATGCATTTAGAAATGATATAAAAGAGAAAAAAGTCTGTAAAGGTATAAAGAAATCAAATATAGAGAAAATGAAATTTGAAATGTATAAGAATTGTTTAATTAAAAGTGAACAGACCAGAGAAAAAGTGTATTCAATTGTTTCTAAGCAACATAACTTATATACAATAGAATTGGATAAAATTGCATTATTACCATATGATGATAAAAGATACTTAATTGATAATATCAATACACTTCCTATGGTTATCAACTTCAATTATAAATCCTTCTTCAAAATTCTTTTTATAAATTTCGTTTTTATTGTTACATTCTTTATCAATAACTATAAATCCATATTTTTCATTCCAGCACGAATTACACATTTATTTAAATCTTTCAAAAGTCAAATCTGTCACATGATTCTCAAATATGTGTTTTAAATTTTTAAGATCTTGTTTGAAAATTATCAAATAATTGAAATTATCTCTTATACACTGTTTAGGTACTTTTGAATAGGTTTGAGCAAGATAGAAACAAGATATATTATAGTGTCGACCTCTTAAAAAATAAGTTGCAATATTTTCTTGGGGGCCAGTTAATATATCATCAAAAATTATGACAGAGTAAGGTTCAATTTCTTCTGGTTCTTTTAAATCATTAGGTAATAAGGTATATAGTCCAATTTTGTGCCTAGATTTTTCATTATAAACATCAATTATGGCTTTTAATCTATCATATTTTTCTTGATGGGGTGTTTTTGTACATAGATAGATATTTGAGCAAGTATTTATTTCTAATAAGATCTGAATTAAGACGTTTGTTTTTCCACATCCTGATGGGCCAAAAATACCAGCACGAATTATATTTGGAAAGATTTCATCAAATCGAGGGGGTTGTTGATTGTAATCATAATTTTCAACCTTTATAGGTGTCTTTAGTTTATTAGTTTGCATTTTTATTTATTTATTTAGAAGAATTTTTATGTTAATAAATGGATAAAGATATCAAAGCATATATAAATTCAACAAAAGATTTA
>FIZR01017830.1:0-34021 GCA_900060175.1 Ferrisia virgata
ACTAAGGATAGCTTTCGCCAGCCGAATGCCAGCATACACCAACACCGGCTCTGACAGACCCAGACCTTCTATAAGGTCAGTCTGCGGATGACACGCCTTACACTGAAATTCCCTAACCCCGTAAAATAAAAAATATTTGACCATAGGCAACCCGGTACAGACTACCTACTCCCTTAATGTGCACTCATTTCAACACTCACGCTTGAGACACACCATTCACACTAGTGTGCCTAAATCCCTATTGTTTGACCTGCTACTCACGGTGTCCAGGTGTTATTTCGATGAACGCGATCAAATGCATCCTACACCCTTCGGTTAATGCGAACCCTGACTTGTGGCCATGAAATCCCAGATACTGGGGACGCATCGCGCCAGTGCCGCAAGAACCTAGGGGTCCTAACCAATGCGGTGAGGTCTCCAAGATCACGCAGATACCCGCATTGGCGTGACACCTAAGTGAGGTGCATTTCGAAATCACATGTGCCAAACTGATTCAGGCAATTGCGAAACGACACCTCAAACTGTAATTTTACCTAAAATTTCAATTTTCAATCACGAACTATTTTTGATTAATTTCAAGTTTAAAAAAAATATATTAAAAACGCGAAAAATGAATTAATTGATTTCAACATTACTTTTATGAAAACCCAGAAAAATAAAAATCAGCGCTTTGAAAAAATTAAACTGCGAAAAATATTTCATCGATTTGATATCAATTTTACAAAACCAAAACCGCGTAAAAAATAGAAATCAGACTTGCAAAGATCTCAAAACAAAATGAGGGAGAGGGGGGGGGGGTCAACAGAACATTCAACACATAATACAACATACTAAATAACAAAGCTTAAAATATACTTAATTCTACATCAAAAAAATTACGAACGCAATACTGACAGGCGTGATAATGGAATTCAACTGAATATCACATACGTCATTTTCTCGTTTACTTTTGTTGGAAAAAATGGTTATTAAAAATGTCAGAACAAATCACAGTATTTCGCATTCTTTTCATGCCAATTCAAAAAAATAATCATCGTTATCATTTCAAAATATCCCATGTAAATTCAAAATAATAATTTTAACTGTACAAAAAAATTAAACTACTGATTCCTTTTAAAATGTTTCATATATCTTCTTCCTTATTTTCAACGAATATGAGAATTTTGAAAATGTTACTGTTGATGCAATTTTTTGCCAACGTTATTAAATATCAAAATAAGAAATAATTTTCACTTGATTTGCAACAAAACTTCCAAGTGACACTTGAATTAATTTTTGAAAAAACAATAATCGTCGATTTTAATTACCAAAGTTGCTTATCTTCCGATTTGCAAGTAGTTCCTTCTTCAGCAATACGAGACTTCCGAGTTCTTGGATTAATTTTTCAAAAAACGATAGCGATGCTTATCTTTTTATTTGCATGTAGTTCATTCGTCAGCAAAAAAAAATCTCGTATCAGTCGAATAATGATATTTTTTTTCAGGTTACCAGCATCTTTGGAACGTTGCAGGTTGACCATGTTGATGTGAACAGCATACAATCACCAATCAATGACTGGAACATATGTTGAACATCTTCAGTTTCTGTCTAAAAATAAAATTAAAAAGTGAATTAATTTTACACAATTACATAGAACCAACTTAAATGTTTACACATTACGTAAAGGAAAACAAATACGAATGAAAAAATCGACAATATACAATTTGATGATTTTATAAACGTACCTAGGTGGCAATAAAACCTTGAAAAAATCAATTCGAAACAATTTGAGTACAACTATGATGATAGTCGATAGTCAGTATGCAACGTCAACATTTCATGCTTCGCCTTTACCTATAAAACAATACACAAAATGAATACGTTGGTGAAAAAAAATTGTACTTCGAGCTGTAGAGAGTATTTCGTTGTGTTGGAACTTACGTATTATTTTCTTAGCTAGCCACATATGATGTTTTCAACCAACGATGTCAAAAGTCGCAACAATCTTGAAATTGGAAATGTTTGAATTCATCTTCTCTGAAAACCAAACAAACAATATTATAATATTGCAAGAAAACTAATGCTAATACAATAACGAAGCAACGTTACACCTGAAGTTATGAACGGTTGCTACCCCTGGTAGCTTTCAACGAACTTGGATTTACGATAAAAAGAATTCAAATTTTATAATTTTTCCAACACGGAAACTCCAACGATATTTCTAAAATATAACCGATTAATTTTTTCACACATGATTCCGACGACAACCTATTTTATTTACGAAAGCCGAGAGCAAAAAACAAAAATTCAACAGAGGAATAGCTCAATATGAAATGAAACTAGTTTTGATAATTTTTTCGACACAGCTAAAAATCACGAAAAAAAATTCTCGAAATGAATCTAAACAAGAAATAATATCAATTATATATTTTCAGAACTGTCAATTTTTTCGACACGAATGCTTATCGGAATTTTTGAAACAAGATTGGTTCGTTTATGAAACTGGAAAGGTATTAAAAATTCAGCATTCTAAGTGCTCAATATAAGATGAATTACGGTTCGATAGTTTTGATACACACACGATATTTCTGAAAAACGGTCAGTTAATTTAAAAAACCAAAAAACTACAAGAAATTCGGTACTAAGAAAACTCTACACAAGATGAATCACGACACAAAACACTTCCACGAAACGAAAATTCAAACACGAGCGACAGATTAATAAAAAATAGCATAACGATAGATTCACAAAGCAAAAAATTTGATACAATAACTTACCACACACACGAGTTTCTAAAATCCAACGCGTTGAAGAACAGGTTCTTCCAAGTCCATCATCTTGAAGCATACAACATTCTGTCAAATTGATTTACCGGTTCGGAACACTAGAAATGAATAAAAATTCACGAGTAAAGAAATAGAATGATTACGTAAATTTTATGAAAAAAAAATCAAAAATGATCGAGTAAAATGAACAAAAAAAAAACAATATAATAAGCCTTAACTCACCAAACTAGTCGATAACCAACACGTTAATAAAACATCAACATGAAAATCTCAAGAACAGTAGTAACGTTGAATCGAATACATCTTGCAGCATTGTTGACAAAATTGATCTTCAAACTAAGAATGAACACTTCAGTGACCGAAATGCGAGATGACACCATTTTCAATAACAAATATGGATGAAGAGCAAGTTTCGCATAAAATCTAAAATATAAATTATATGTTAGTATCACAACTCGTTCATTAATAACGATTGGATAAACTCAACAAAAACCCAACACAATAAATATAATAAATAAGCCTTACTCACCAAATTTCTAGATTTTCACGATAACCAACACGTTAACAAATCCAACATGAAAATCTCCAGGGCAGTATTAATAATCAATCGAATACATATTGCATTGCAGCATTGTTGGCAAAAAATTGATCTTTAAATTAACTGGTAAAAGATCCTCGAAAATCCACGTTCAAACCAGGAAATAAAACTCCAGTGATCGAAATGCGAGATGACGCCATCGTCAATACCAAATATGGGAATCTAAAATATAAACTACAAGTTAGTATCACAACTCGTTCACTGATATATTCGATCGCTAAAATCGAGAACGAAAAAAAAAATCCAATTACACGAGTAATGAAATAGAACGATACGCAAATCATATTAATAAAAAAAAATATATCAAAATAACGATTGGATAAACTTAAAAAGCAACAATATTAAATAACCTTACTCACCAAATTTCTAGATTTTCACGATAACCAACACGTTAACAAATCCAATATGAAAATCTCCCGGGCAGTAGTAATAATCAATCGAATTAATCTGGCAGCATTGTTGACAAAAAAATTAATCTTCAAATTAACTTGTAAATGATCCTCGAAAATCCGCGTTCAAACTAGGAAATAAACTCCAGTGATCGAAATGCGAGATGACGCCATCTTTGAAAACAAATTGGACGATGAGCAAGTTTCACATAAAATCTAAAATACAAACTACAAGTTAGTATTACAATTTCATTCGCTAAAATCGAAAACGAAAAAAAATCCATTAATGTAAAAATGAAAAAACCGCTCTGATGAACGTCACAAAATATGAATCAATTCACACAGTAGTTCGTGTAAACGCATTACAATTACGAAAACTATAAATAATTATTACTCACGTCATTACAATGAAGAACAGTTTTATTTGAGGAACGGATGCCGGTAACTGATCAGCGAGAACAAATCCACTAACGACCAATTCATTTATCCATAAAGAACTCGCCATCACAAACGAACGAAAGATACATACATATTTAAATTTGAATTTCTGAATTACTCAATATTAGGAAACTCTTACCCATATATAAATAATCATCGCATAATAAGACGAAAATGTGCGCTCAAAACGGTATTGGAAATTCAATGAAGTCATCTTTAATTTAATGCCGAGCAGGTTTCCTGTAAAATACAGAACTAAAAGTTAGTACCAGAATCTCAGCGTGGTACGTTTAATCGTAAAATGCCAAAATCAATAACGAGAAAATGAATAGATTCATATTGCAGCGAAAATAGAAAAAACTGCGCTTACAAAAAACACTATGAAATTAAAGTAATTCACTAAGCAGTCGCTGCAAATCTATAATCCAATATTTATTACTCACTTAAGATATCACAATTAAGCACAGTTCGACTTGAGACAGATGCCGGTTATTCACAAACGCGCGAAACATATTTAATTCTGGATATCTGGAATCAAACAGACATTAAAAATTGTATGAAACTCAAGTAAAACTTAGAACAAAACGAGAAACACGTTTACAAAGTTCAACAAGTAACGAGTGGAAAACAACCATACTGGGACTAAATTATTGCATCATCCTATTCTAACCAATGAGATTACGAGTACGACTTGAACGAAAAAAAACAAAATAAATGTTGCTTAAATGGAACCGAATTTAAACTCTTACAAAACACTACAAATTTGGAAACTGATTCGCCGCACAGTTGGTGCAAATATATCGTAATTATAATAGACAAACTGAGCAAATAATTACTTACATTGGTAAAACAATGAAGAATGGTTCCGACTTTGAAAAAAGATGCCGACTTGCCAGTAACCAGCTACCGGTCCACAAACGAACAAGATATTTAAATCAGGATTTCAGAAATGATCAACGAAAATTTCAAAATCTTAACGTACAGCACGTAAATTGAAATAAAATGATGTAATTCACCCCTTTGTAAATAAATTAAAGAAACAATTAGGAACAAACGAAAACCGAGTAAACGTACTTTCCAAGTTTGACAGGTAGCGAGTGGAAATTCAAAATCTCAAAACTGCCCAACAATTCAATGCATCATATGCTAACCAATGAGATTACAACTCCAAATGAGTCACAAAATTGAAACCAATAGTGTTACAACTTGTCTTACAATAATTTTAGCCAAGTTAATTTTCTCAATTTCAATATTTATAGTAGTTAACTTTTGGACGCTAGGAGCGCTTCGTTACAAATTTCAAAGTGATACAATAATATAACTAACCAGGTTATTTACCTCTACTTCACTGTTGACGCCATTTAAATCAAAATTTTGAATAACTGAAATGAAAGTATAATAGCGACGTTTACTTTAAGATTCAATTTAAATCCATCGAAAGGGAATTTAAGTGCAAGTACACTAACAATATTTACAAATAAATTGGCGATTTTGATTCAACAGGGGTAAATGTTGGTCATTAAACATAAGAACGATTTAACGATTTTTGTTTACACGATACTACCGCGTACTTCAAATGTTAAAAGAAAAGAAATCGAAATAAACTTAACTGACCACGACATAAATTGAAGCAATAAAAATCAATGAATAAAATGAATATTAATCACTTACTCGTTACATCATATGCATTGGATCCACGAATCGCTTCCATTACACCAACGTGTTTGAAACCGAATAGCAAAATGAAGAATTGAATCAGAAACTTGGTTCAAAAAAGGGAACGCACTACTTGTACATATATTTTACACGTTTACAAAAATTACTCAATTAAATCCGAAACAAGTACACCATGCGCAAGTATAACTTCACTATAAACCAGGAGATGTTTCTCCTTCAAACGCAGTTACCAAAATGAACCTGAGAGCACGATGAGTCAGTTACACGCACAATGCAATCGGCCACAACAATAAAAGGTCGGTTGACAAAAACCCGGCCACCTAATAGAACACGTCAGCACTAGATAAGAACCAAATACCACAATAATATAAAAGTATCGACTAATTTACAAATCTACATTTCTATGTTATCACCAAATCATATTCAAATACCAATTTCAAAAAGACCACCTGCTGCGACTTGTGTGGCCGATGAAAACTAACAAAATGTAATAACAATAGATTGGGTTAGAGGATGTGAATAAATTCAACTATAAACTGAACACCTGCATGATTACACAATAGAAGGTAATAAATCACTCAGAAGTCTAGCATGACGTACAGATTTTTGGGCCATTTAAGATCAGTAAAACTACCTGAATTTACAACCGTAATATCACAATGCAAAGTACTGCAACCCTTTCGAAGAGGCAATAAATTATTAATTATTTACTCAAATGAATTAAGGCAATAAAATTAATTTTTGAATTTAGAATCCTTAACTGAACAATGATTCTAATTGCAAAATGATTGAAAATGAGATTGAGATAATAGATTTGAAGAGCAATAAAATTCATCACAAAAAAAAATTCTTTATGTGAAACTAATTCGTCAACTTTGAATTAAATCAATTAAAAACAAATTAATCGAATCAAAAAAATCCACAATGTGGTTCATTCTGTAAACGATTCACTGTAATAAAATCTGATAAACAAATTAACATCCTATCTCCACAATCTGATCAAACTTCGTCAACGAAATCCAGCAACATCGAATCAACGTCCGCATTTTCTTCAGGCCATATAGAACCTTGTTCTTCAGAATTTCTTTCCACCACATTTGTGGTATCATCAATCGTACTATTTGCACTAGTATTTGGAACATTCGAATCGCTTTGCTTGGATTTATCACTCGAAGATGTCGAATCTTCCATCTTCGCTTCGATCACCTTCTCGGTAACATCAATTTTACACTTCTTAGGCGATGGAGGATCTGTACTTTTACATTCTAAAACTGTACTTTCTGTACAACTTGAATTATTTCCATTGATCGATTCTGATTGAACGGACAACTCTTGTGGATTAATCCTTTTCTTCGATGATTGCAATTTTAATGCATCTTGTTTTTTAATTCCGGTAGCAGAAGGTTCTTGAACAACGTTCGCATTGGTATTTGGGGTATTAAACGTGGCCGTTATTTCCGGTGCAGGATTGAAAGCTAACGGTGATTTATATGTATATTCTGTCGCCGTTAATAATTGCCCCATTGCAGTAGTTGGCTCATATTTACGTACATTTTCGTTGACATAATTCAAACTAGGAGCTTTGGGATGATTGATCGCTTCGATTTGAGTGATTCCAAATTTACAAAATGTTGAAATCTAAATAGAAACGAAACAACAACCGTAAATATAAAAGTACACGAAAAGAAAAATGTAACCAACTCGAAGCAAACACTTACGTCAACTTGAGAATCGTTGACTCCAGCGTTAAATAAATTCACAGCATATGACGTAGGAGCGAACCACTTGGGATGCGGTTCTGTTAAAAGGGTAAGTAAACTTCCGTACAACATTAAACGACATCTCGAATCCGAGTACATAGAAGGATATTCTCGTTCCGAGTTGCATTTCTGTATATCCAATAATTGATTCACGATCACAGTCTGCAAAATCTACGAATAATTTTAAAACAATTAAAATTGCATCGAGAAATGAAAAATTGTAAATAAATTAGTTCTCTAATCCATGTGATAATCAAATTACCTTATGATGCTCCCATTTTATAAATATGGAAGCGTTACGTAACGTTAATTGTAAAGTATTGTGCGCTAAGCAACATACACCTTCATCTTTAGCTCCGGACGATGAACTAGCAGCCTCGGCGTTTAAACTAATTTCACTACTGAACTGCCCACGTTTACGTTTACCTTTTTTCTTTTGTGGATCAAGCTTTGAAAATAAACAGATTACGTAATTAGGGCTGAAAAAAATCAAGATGCAAATTTAAACGAATATAAACTTACTAAAAGAGTTACACTTTGTTTGCGACATTCGATATTTGATATCAATAAAGGAATCAATTCGTCTGCAAAAACTTCTATTGAACTACTAGATCCGGCAGTCGATAACCAAATGCTCAAAGTATGATAAGCTTTTTTTCTCACTTCTCTAAAAAAAATATTCACGAATGACATATCAAAATACTACAATAAAAAAAATATGCCAACTCACTGGAACGGTTGTATATTTTCATTTGCTCTGGTAAATGATGAAATCCATTTCAATGATTGGATACACAATTTACATATCAAAGTACTATGCACGATTAAATTTCTTTTAGCGCTGTAAATCACGAAAACGATTAAAATACACGACAACCCCACTTAAAATTTTATTCAAAATAAATGTAACTCACCAAATGATCACAGCTTTTAACAGGTCAAATGCACACAAATGCAGCGACGGTAAATTAGCTCCCAAAGCAATAATATCATTAGTTAAACTTTCGTCTTTGAGTGTAACATATGTAACGGATAAAATTCTACATACTAAATTCATCGTATCTTTAACACTGAATGATTTGCTAACAGGAAACTTGCATCTGAAAGTAATACAAAATTTAGAGAAAAAAAAATCGTAAATTAAAATATACGTAATTCTTGTCAAAGGACTAACAAAAGCATAGCCTGCATCATACTGGTAAGTACGTTACAACTTCTACGTAAACCAAAATATCTCATCGTTGGACTGGTTTGATATTCTGATTTCAATTCCAAAAAATCATCGAACGTAGTTTCGTTCAGTTTCTCTGAACCAATCTGCAAAATAATATTCCATTCAATTAGATTTGAGCCTATTTCTCTAAAATCTACTAAATTTACCTTCATATGTTCAATATCTCCGTAAAGTCGATCGATTAATTTATGATACGTCGAAATACAAGCGTTAAACTGAGACGTCCATCTTTCCTTATAATTCGCTCCTTGTTGTCCAGCACTTCCACACGAATGAAGAGATACCAAACAACGAGCTGCTGGTAAAATAATCTCATCGTATTCGCTATAATTTTTCAGCGTGAACATGATGTACTTGTAAATATGAGTCTGTAAAACGTAATATAACGATTTAGTGATAACCATCACAACGAATACTTCCATGAAAAACCATATTTTGTCCGACCAAGGACAACACTTACACGAAATGGACTACATGAAGACGAATAACCATCTATAAGAGATCGTAAACATACCAGCTTGAGTATTACCGTCTATAACATACCAATCGGTCGTGAAAAAGCAACATTAATTTTCATTTCGCGAAAAATACAATAATATTCAATACTTACTCGTTTGGCAATACTCGAACAGCTATTTAAACGTTCTACTATTCGTGGTATCATAATAGCGTTTATCTGCTTCTTTAAATCAGGATTTCCAACAGATCTGGTAACTAAGTGATCTGTTAAAAAAATATAAATTTAAATTAAATATTTCTTATAAACACGACTATTAAATTGCCACGAATACGATAATACTACTTACTTAAAATTTTCAATTCTACATTCACAGTTTGAGGAGACCATTGAGTACAATGTTGCATCCATAAAATAGCATTTGATGTAAATATATCGTCTGAACATTGTTTCGAACTTTTTTCCAATATATGCAGAGCTCGTAAACGATCGCCAAGCGAATCGTGCAAAGCTGCGTTAATCAACGATATGATTTCATTAACTTTTGCATTTTCCTGCAAAACAATAATTTCAATATTTGCAGACTGAATATGAAATAAATATCAAGTTACTCACGGTGAAATTTAAAAGCTGACATTCCTCAACGAAAGCTAATCCGTTGGTGAAACATTGATTATTTACTTCTTTATCTTTCAGCAAAGAATGAAGCACGGTTAAGCTGTTTTCCATATTGCCGATAGACGAAAAACTGAATTCACTAAAAGTTAATTAAAATATATTTAATTCATGATTTAAAAAGAAAAAACCTCACTGATTAATCGAATTTGTCAGCGAACTTACTTATACAAAATCAGCACGTGTTTTGTTTATTAGCTTCAGGTAGTGCAGTGTTACCAATTTCCAGTTGGTAAAATGAAAAGAAATTAGTGTTTTGATTACAGTCATTTACGGTTATTACAAATATTTTTCAAAAAAGTACCGAACAAACTTTTTTACGATGAAACTATCGCTGCGCTTGCACGCAATTTTTTTTTTTTAAATGAAGGTGGGACTTTGCGTTGCATTGGTGCATTAGCATATTGACTGCATACCTCATCTCTAAGATAGTATTTTTTAGACAAATGAATTTTTCCATTTCTTATCATTGGACAGTTGATGATTAAAAAGAACTAAGCAAAATGCCAAGAATTATGTAACTTGGAAATAATAGGATGAGTTGAATCCATTTGAAAAGATGCTCATCGGAATTTTAGCAGTTTTGAAGAAATTTCAATTTCTGCAAAATTTCTCTAAAACAACCTGTTATTCAATTCATGAAAGTTATAGAACTTGTTTGACGAAAGATGACACCCAAAAATTATTAAATTTTATGGTTTAGAACAAGCTGTAAAGTATGAACTTATTCCACTTGGAAGTTTGAAATGATCATTTTTACTTCTAATTTCATGGAATAAGCAATCCCCAAAGGCTCAGATTTCGTTAGATTGCTGATACAAACACAGAAACACAAACAATATGTACAAGTACATTATTTAGACATGAAATATTCTAGCAAAAAACACCTCTCATCGTCTCATCTATCTACCCTAATTTCCAACATCGAAACACATTGAAACTTGACATTCTCAAGTTTAAAAATAATTTCCACATAATAAACTTTTATTCTACTACCTCTCGATAAAAATAATGAAAAAGAAAAAAAAATTACTAATATGTAATATTTATGTAAATGAAGTGAAATGTGCTTTACAAATTGAACCAAGGAGAAAGAAAGAAAAAAAGAAACAAAAACAATAATTGTAAGGGTAATTACAATAAGTAAAAATAGTAAGACAAAAACTTAATAATTATCATCAATACGAGCTATATATTATTTTCACCAACGGAAAACTGCCATCGTTTTCCATTACTTTTTTTTGGTATATTAATCAATCAATATTGCACAAAAATTCAATCTTTTTAAGATACCTACTTTACTTACACATTTACTCAAATCACGCAGATAGTATTCTAAATTTTTTGTACACGCATGAAAAAAAATTTCTATTGCATTTTGAGCTTCCCAAATCAAAAAAAAAAAAAAAAATAGATAAATAAAAAATAAACAAATAAACAAAAAAACCAAATATAGAGAAAAATTGAGGAATGGAAAAATATCCTAAGTTTTCGTCGTGAATACGCCCGCACAAAAATGAACACCACCCAAAACCATTCATTTGAATATTTGCACTAATAAAAACCATTACATTTACACCGGTCTTACTACAATGCGAAAAATAATAGCACAAGGGGTACAGTCAAAACAAACTAACAAAAGAAAAAAAAAAACAAAGAAAAAACATACTAAAAAAAAACAAAAAAATAACTAACAAAATCTTCACCGTTTCGATAATACACAATAACTTGGTGGTAACATGATCATCGTATTATTTTTAGGTTTGTGATCTTTTACCAACATTAATAGGTCAATAGAATCTTATCTTTTGTAGAATACAATTTTTAAACAATATGTTAGTACAATATTTAGCACATCGACACATCGATCGTCATTTTTATAACATTATTTACTCTCGTTCGCTAATTACGAGCTGTGTACTACTTATTCACTTATTAATAACACTTAGGAATAGTTAAAAAAAAAAAAAAAATTTATTTCTTTTATATGGACCCTAAATCCATGGAACACTTCGTTTGTGCAAAAATTTACCCTATAATTTCATCTAATTGAAACTGGAAGACAGATTTATATGGAAATACATAGCAAGATCAACAATTCACAGAACATGCCACACGTTAGTTTCGTATTCCTGTTTTTTGTACTGCTACTATTACAATTACTACAACTACTACACCTAGCATTAAATAAATAAACAAAAAAATTTCTTAAAAATCCCTTATAAAATTATAAAACCTCGCAGTAGCCGACCATCTAGCATACCACAGTAGCACCTTATTTGAAAACAGAAAACAATGTACGAAAGAACCGTATAAAAGAGAGAAAAAAAAAAGATTAATAAATACAAAATGTGTAACAATAATGATGAGTAATTACAAAACTAATTTTTTTTCTTACATATAAACAATGCTAAATACTAAAAACATAGTTAATAATTATATTTGGTAAATTGATACAAGATTGCACATGCATTCGCAAGACGTCTATCAAATTTAAATTTTAAAACATGTACCTCGGGTACCAAAATAATACAAAACTTGCTCCGGATTTTATCGCTTACATTTAATAGATACTAATTACTACTTACAGTTACCAAATATCGTCAAAATTTGCAAAACTCTAGTCACGAAAAATTTTTTCAATCAATTACCAGGTGGATTTTTCGTCGATTCAAAAAAACAAAAAAAAAATATATAAACATAAATTAAATAATAAACATATTAAATTACATTAAAAATCGAAATGAGAGAGAAAAGAATGAATTAATTCGTATTCTAAAAATTATCAACGTCGTATCAAAGCTTAAAAATTACAAAAATTTCAATCAACAAACAGTGGTACTTAGAAAAAACCTATTATAAAATAATAATGATAATAAATAAAAAAAAAAAAAAAAACAACATTAAAAGCAACGTATAAATCAACAAAAATAAATAAATTCAAAATAAAGAGAAAAAAAATACGAATAAATCTCGTAAATAATAAAAAAAAAAAAAAGAAAAAAGAAAAAAAACGCACATAAAAAGTAGATGGAAACTTGGGTGGGGGAAGAAGCAGGATAAATCGCGAGGAATACGCGCGAAAAAAAAATATAAAGAAAACAATACAGAATAGAATAGAACAAAACAAAAAAAAAACACATCATCGGTACCAAAGACGACGAATTAAGGGTTCCTACATCTACATCTACATCTACATTAACGATGCCCATCCAATCAGGAGTTATACTCCAGTCAACATATGTATACGTTGTATTTAGTTTACATTTATGGCGGACTTAGGAAAAATGGAATGGTCGGAGCTGCTGGAAATATGCAATCCTTCGGTACCATGACTTCTTTGGGCATAAAACAATCGTGCACGGTTTTCATGTGATTTTTCATTTTATCCGGCCTGGAAAACTCTTTACCGCACACCGGACACGGGAATACTTTACGCTGGCAACCTTCGTGATAGAGAAAAGCGTGCCTTTGGAAGCTATACTTATTCTTGAAGGTTTTTACGATATCGGTTTTGGCGCATTCCAAGCATTTGTAGACTCCTTCGTCTATGCACGCGTATCTGAACAGATTCAATCCTCTGACCGACATTTCGGTAAGTTGTTCGGCCGGATCGCTGCTGGACGTTGCTCGTCTTCGGACCCGTCTCCTCGTGGGCGCCGGTTTATTTGGCGCGGTGCCGGAGAAATCGCCACCGCCGCCGACTGGAGTCGATGCGCTGGAGCTGTTGCTTTGAGGCGATAGCAGATGCGGCGGAGGGGAAAATTTCATATCGTTGTTTAGCATAAAATGCGACGACGAATTATTCAATAAAAAATTATTATTACTAATGAAATTACTATTGTTGTTGTTGGCTCCGGAGCCGCTATTATTATTATTATTATTAATACTAGTGTTGTTTTTATTGTTACTAGTGTTGTTGTTGTTGTTGTTATTATTATTACTACTACTGTTATTAAGATTATTACTATTGTTACTACTAGTATTATTAGTTCCGGAGCTGTTGGCGTTCATGCCACTACCGCTGTGGTTAATCGAGCCACCGTTGTTATTTGTGGACGAATTGTTCGCTGAATTAGCGCCACCGCTGGGGTTGCCACTGCTGTTCATTTCCGAGTCGTTTTTCATCAACGATGTGACTCCTCCGCTGGAATCTTTATGGTACACGGCCAACAATTCGGATTTTGGTACCAAACGTAGCATTGGTAGATCTAGAAAATTGAAAAAATAAATTATTATAAACGAAAAATTATCAAATTTTTTTCCAAATTACAAACAAACATACGTAAAATGGATTTGCAATACTACACGCGAAATGATAAGAAAAATTGAAATAAAAATTCTACAAATTGTACGAATGTAGGAACCACATAACAAATGCATCGACTAAACAAATCGCAGGCGAAAAAAATAAAAAAAGCGTAGATATTTCTTTCACTAATTTTTTTTCTTTTTTTTCTCAATAACACACTCGATTACTTACTTCATTTGATAAAAGTCCATTGCAAAGCAGGCTAGAAAAATTAAATTAATTATAACTAAGATTTGAGTGTAAAGATGAGGGTGAATATGTTGGAAAAATTAATAAACAATCAACACTAAAAATTAAATCAGACGCTTTCGGAGGAGGGTAGAGTGTGGGATATGATGAATATCAAACTACAAAATTATTCATATGATTTTGAGATGGATATTTCATAGGGGCTGAGGAGTCATTGTGTGAAAATTGTCACGTTTAACCAACCAGTTTTTGTGAAACTCTGTCTCAACTACAGTTCATTATTATTTGCTATTTACCAAATGATTTTGAAATAAATTTAGGTAAAAAGGAAGAGATAAAATTATATCATACATTTTTTATTGAATCAAGTAATTTCTGATTAGATTTCAGCACTTTTTAAACATTTTTTTCAAATTATTTTTAATCATTTTTCAACATTTTTTTCTTGATTTTAAAACAATTTTATACACTTTTTATCCATTTTTTTTTTTAGAAATTTTTTACGTACTTTTCGTTGATTTTAAATGACTTTTTTTCATATTTTTTGTCAATTTTCACCACTCATTACTGTAAAATTTTTAAAGTAATTTACACCCACTTTTGTCAATTTTTTATCATTTTTCAATGATTTTTAACGATTTTTCTAATAATTGTTATACATAATTTTTCTATATTTTTCAACGATTTTTTAAATTGATTTTTGATCAAATTTTTCTCTAATTTTTTACAAATTTTTCTTATTTTTAATGATTTTTTTTCATAATTTTAGCACTTTTACCCTGTTTGTTAACATGTTCCAATAATTTTTGATCAACTTTTTGTCATTCTCAGCCATTTTTGTAAAATTTTTCATATTTTTCGTTGATTCTCCATGATTTTTTTCATAACTCGAGTTAATTTTCGTGCAATTTTCCCAATTTTTCTTGACTTTTGATCAATTTTTTGTATCTGTCTCCTTTTTTTTTTTTTTTTACAAATTTCCCAAAATTTTAATATTTTTCAACAATTTTTTTCCATATCTTTTGTCGATTTTCATAAATTTTTGCCAAATTTTTTTGGTTTCTCGATTAATTTTCAACGTTGTATTTTGTAATTTTGTTCAATTTTCCCATATTTTCGAACATTTTCTCGTGATTTTTGATCAATTTTTTCCACTTTCACTAAATTTATTCAGATTTTTAACCAATTTTCAATAATTTTTGAAGATTTTCTTTTATATTTTTTGTCAATTTCCACATATTTTATCAAATATTTTTCATTTTTCGATGATTTTTAACGATTTTTTTTTTTATAAATTTGGGTAATATTACCCTACTTTTCAACATTTTTTCTTGATTTTTGATCAATTTGTTGCATGTTTTCTTTTTTTTTTTTTTTTTCAAAATTCCACCAAATTTCGATAATTTTCAACGATTTTTCCACTACGTTATGCTGATTTTGTTCACAATTTTCCATCATTTTTTGAAAAAATTTACCCATTTGTATGAAACTTTTTACATTTTCTGATGGTTTTCAAGATTTTTTTTACATAATTTAGGTAAATTTTCATGATTTTTTCAACATTTTTTCGCGACTTTGTTTTTACTTTTTACACATTTTTATCAAATTTTTACCCAAATTTCGATAATTTTCAACGACTTTTTTTCTATATTTTTGGTCAATATTCAATCATTTTTACAAATTTTTTTCAATTTTCAATTATTTTTAACGAGTTTTTTCAAAATTTTAAGTAATTTCCCCATTCTTTTCAACATTTTTTCGGATTTTTGATCAATTTTTTGCCAGTTTTTACCCATTTGTATCAAATTCTTTACATTTTCCGAAGATTTTCAACATTTTTTTACATAATTTAAGAAATTTTCACGATTTTTTTAACATTTTTTCATGAATTCCAACGATTTTTTTTTTACTTTCTACAAATTTTCATCAAATTTTTATCAAAATTTCAATGATTTTCAATGATTTTTTCCATATTTTTGGTCAATTTTCAACCAGTTTTACAAAGATTTCTCATTTTTTGATAACTTTTCCCATATTTTCCAACATTTTTTCATAATTTTTGATCAATTTTTTGCACATTTTACTCCTTATATTCAGATTTTTAGCTAATTTCCGATGATTTTTAACGAGCTTTTTTCTTGATTTTTGGAATTTTTTATCCATTTTTTCAATGATTTTCAACAATTTTTCTCATAATTTAAATTATTTTCGCGTAGTTTTCAACATTTTTCCATGATTTATGCACTTTTTACCAAATTTTTTTTTTAATTATTCGAATAATTCTTGCCAATTTTCCACCATTCTTGTCAAATTTTCATCATTCTTCGATTTCAGTAAATTTTCTCATTTTTGTGAACTTCTTTTTTTTCATAAATTTTGATGAATTTTTTACATTTTCAATCTATTTATTATCAAATTTTTACCCAATTTTCCCTCATTTTTTCAATTTTTTTACGACTTTTCGACAGTTTTGTTCAACAATTGTTTTCCATTTTCACCTGGTGACCAAGGGGGGGGGGGGGTCTTGACTACCCAAAAACCAATAATTCGTACGGTGGGCAAAAAATAAACGCAGATTACATCACGAAATTTGATGATTTGAATACTTCTCGCAGAAAATTCCTATTATCAACATCGGTTCATTAATTGATTCATTCGCGACCGACTAGCTCATCTGATGATTCAGAGGAATCGAACAAGAAGAATTCACTTCAAAAGATAACATCGCCTTGACCAGAAACCAAGAAAAAAAAGTAGTATTAATATTCTCATCTGAGAAAAATACTGCAAAATAGTTCAAATTAGTTCGCGAACGATTCGTTCACATTGCGATTCATTTAATATCGCATTAAATACACTCTTTTTCCCGAAATGGTTTCTGGATGACTTGCCAACAGAAAACTTCATTACATTGATATCGTTTGTAAACGATTCTTTTATCAAAACGATTCATTTGAATCGTTCACGAACGACACACATAAAAAAATACATTAAAATTACAAAAATTCACGATAGACACGATACAACAAGGGAATAGGAACTAGGAAATTAACGTGAAATATTAAAAATTAAGAAACACGACGAACACAAGATTACAAATAGATTTTGAAAAATAATAATAAAAAAAGAAATCATCGTAAACTCGTCAACAAACAAAAATATATATTATACTTCAAAAATATAAGGCACAATAAATTTGTAATTGAAATAATCTTTCAACGAATGTAACAAATGGATATGTTTCGTTAATATCGCTATTAAGTACCCATTACCAAATACAAATTTCTTTACACAAAGACACGAAAAGAAAGAAAGAAAAAAAAAAAGAAAAGTAAATTAATACACGTAAAAACAAAAAGAAAAAAAAATAAACAGAAAAAGTATCGATAATCGATTATATTGCATAAAATGTATTGATTAATAATATAAAATTCCATAAAACAACACGTATACCTCTACAAAAAATTTAGCTAAAATTTCAAAAAAAAAAAAAATGATAAAAAAAAATAATCAAACGTATTAGTTTTAAAGAAAGGAGCATTAAAGAAAGAAAATCGGTAAGTACGAAAGAACTTCATCTCGTATTTCCTTCAAATCAGCACTGCTGATGCTGTATTCATTCGTAATAAAAATTAATTTCACACTCACTTATGATTTCATTCGACTCGTCTCACGACACCAACATTTACCACTGGCAAGATTTGCAGACACGTTACACATAGAAAAATTGTAGTTAAGTACTTCGAATTAAAAAATATAGTACATTAAACCGGCGATGCGCAAGGCAAAAGTAAGGGAGACTAGTCACATTTTACCACGAGAAAATCAATCTAAGACCATACAATCGAATAATGTAGAAAAAAAAAATTCTAAATTCATTCGAATCCAAAATTAAAAAAAAAAAAACACTCGCGCGTAGCTTTAAATAAACATCGAAAAAATTAATCGAAAATTTTCAAGTCTTTTTAGGGACGTATAGATTATATGTTATACATATTTACAAAAAATAACCAACTAAAAAAAAGTAGATTTAAAAAAAAAAGAAAGAAAATAAATTATCACAAAAAATTTCGTAATTTTTATAACAATAATAAGCCGAATTAACGAGAAACACGATATCTTATTGAACTTTTCAATGCAATCTTTCATTAAAATAGTAACAAATTAACAATACTATACCATAAATAAATAAATAAATAAATATGCGCACCGAAAATAAAATATATAACCCCTTCGATTCGGTTATTTATTTCGAACAATTAGATACCTATACACTACGTATACGATAAGAAAATAAAATAACGAATATTTTGCTTATAAATTTTTTTGAGATCGTTAAACCATCAATTGCGAAAAAATGGCGAACTTTTTTCATAAATAAATTAGGTACTTAGAATAAGTATTTAATTAATAATTCTACGAGACAAAAATACGAGTAAGGCAAATTCACTATTGTCAACTGTATAAGACCATCGGGATACAAAAAAAAAAAAATCACTAAAAAGAACGAAACTGAAAGAAAGAAAAATAAGTGATAAAGACGACCGACTTTCGGCGTCGTAAAAACGAGAAAAAGAATACTAAAATGAATTTTGATTGAATAAGTAAAAGAAATAAAGGCGTGTTATTTAAGTTAAATTAAAAAATGAGTATAGCGTTGAAACGCTGAAAGACAAACAATTAGCATGTAAAAGCATCATTCTGTTTTTAAAATTTAATTCGTCAATTCAACTAAAAAAGAAAAAAAAATGACTAAAAACGTGCTTATTTACGTATCAATATTTAAAATCGTCGAATATTAACGGTGTATTCGTAATAATGATTTTACGCAAGTCATTCGCGAACGATTCGATTACAATAAAATATACTATTTGCAAATGAACGATGAGAATCATCTAGCTTGAAAGAAATTGATCTGAAAACATTCAACACACGAACAGAAGATTCACCAGTGATTCGTTCGTTCGCGAACGATTCTTGAGAAAAATTCCCACGTATAATCGTAGGCAACCGCAAGAATTAATGTAGGAAGAAATTAATTTCACAAACGAAACCAGCATACTGAGGAATATGATTTACATATTATCGTTCACGAACGAATCACTAATCCGGAACATGATAAAAGAATCGATACAACTGATAAATCTTACGAGAACTATCAGATGATTCAGATGAATCATCGCAGTGGTGTTTGGAACAACATCGATATTTGAAAATTCCCGGTCAGAAAAACTGTTAATATTCGTTCGCAAACGATTCTATGATAACCTAACTCTCGAAAAAATTTGAAATCAGAATTGTTCGTGACTCAAACAATCAATGTGGTGAAAAGTAATTCCGCAAACTTAAACATCATGCTTAGCAATGTGATTCACGCGTTATCGTTCACGAACGAATGAATCGTACAAAAAATAATTAAAAAATTGATCGAACTGATAAATCTCATGAGAACGATTTGATGATTCATGATTCTAATGAATTCAAATATTTGAAACCCATCGTTCAGAAAAAAAATAATTATTCGTTCGCGAACGATTTTCTGGGAATCTAACATACTGTTGATGCACAAATAATATTAATCATTTTGTTGAGAAAAATTGATCTAAAAGCTACCACTACGTAAACAAGATTCACGAGTGATTCATTCGTTCTCAAAAAAATTTTAAATTACAATAATTTTAACCAACTAAAAACATCATACGTTGACATGTGATTCATACGATATCGTTCGCGAACGAATAAATTATCCAGAAAGTAATAAAGAATTGATTGGACAAAGATATCTTAAGAAAAGGATTTGATGATTCGAACGAATCATTAGAATGGTGTTTACAACAAATCAATATTTGAAAATTATGACTCGAAAAAAATTATTATTCGTTCGCGAACGACTCTGAATTGAAAATAAACAACACGTAAACAAGATTCACGAGTGATTCATTCGTTCATTAGAAAACTCAAAATCAGAATCGTTCGTGAACGAAAAAACCAATATAATAAAAAGTAATTTGGCAAACTAAAATACCGAAAAATGAAAAATTATTCATCCGATATGGTTCGCGAACGAATGAATCGTCTAGAAAATGACAAAAGAATCGGTTAAAAATAATTTGATTATTCAAATGAATCACTCTGATTGCGTTTAAAGCAAATAAATATTCGAAAATTATCGCTCAAAATAGAATTAATATTCGTTCGCGAACGATTCTATGATGATATAGACATTAATGTTCGTGTACAAACGATGGAAATTATTTCGTTAAAAAAAATTGAGTTGAAAATAACCAACACGTAAAAAATATTCACAAGTGATTCACTGGTTTTTTAAAAAATTCAAGATCAGAATCGTTCGTGAACGAATGAATCGATATGATGAACGGTAATTTAGCAAACTGAAACATTGTATAATGAAAAATTATTCATCTGATATCGTTCGCGAACGAATGAATTGTTCAGAAAATGAAAAAAAAATCGGTTAAGAATGATTTGATTATTCAAATGAATCACTACAACGACATTTAAAGCGAATCAATATTTGAAAATTATCGCTCAAAAAAAATTATTATTTGTTCGCGAACGAAACGGTACTACAAATGAATCTACTACAGAACGATTTGAAATTCTTCCCATTAAGGAGAATCGTTTGTGAACGAATCGGTTGAACTAATGAGCGCAAATCGATCATCAAAAAAGAAATATTAATTCCGTGAGCGACTTGATGATTCAGATACATTCTTACATTACTGTTCAAATTTCCTATTGGGAAAAACATTGGTATTCGTTTGCGAACGATTTCAGTATTATACTAATATAAAGATCGATTCAAATAAACATAATTCGCCTTTTAAAAACATCACGTTAATCGTTCGTGAACGATTAAATTACAATAAAGTACATCGTTCCTATACAAAATGATGAAAATCATTAACCCTAACCGAAAATGATTCGTTCGTGACCAAATCATAGTGAAATATATTTTACGAACGTTGAACATCGTACTTTGGGTCTAAAAAAAATTATTCCCACGAGATCGTTCGCGAACGAATGAGTTATTCGCAAAGTGAAAACAACCCAACAAATCAATGTTCTCCATGAATGATTTAATTCTACCTACAAACGAGAATCGTTCAAATTGAAGTGCACAAATGAATCATCTGAGAGAAATTTTACGTAACCGAATTAATAATTCACCTAAATCCCTCCACTAACGTTTAAAATGAATTTGAAAAATTTCCTTAAGAAAAAAATGAAAAAAATAATAAATATAACATTCGTTCGCGAACAATTTCAAAATCAATCTTATACGCGATTAGATTCGAATAACGAATAATTCACAACCACAAAAACATTTTGTCAGCCATTTAAACCCGATTTCATTAATCTTTTTCCATCATAAAAAAGAAATTTTTCATAATTTCGCAAATTATCCGAACACAGCGTATATTGCGTATTAAAAAAATTCCATAAAAAGCGAAAAATATAACAATTTTCCACTTTTTTCTTTCCTTTCACTAAGTATTTAAAAAATTAATTCGATGAGAACGAAAAATTGTGAAAAAAAATTTCCCATGAATCGCAGTCTATTTCTCGTTTGTTGATTCGATTAAGTACTTCGAAAAATTATTCGTTAACTGAACGAAAACATTATTCGTCGCATAAAAACACAACTAAAATATAACAACAAAAACTTAACACTAGAGAAAAAAAAAATTACTTAAAAAATTTCAGCTAAAAAAAAATCACAAATTATAGAAATTTTCAATTAATGAAATACTTATTTAAACTTGTAACAAATTCAAAACTAATGATAACGATCGATTTAAAATTCACGTCTTCGATATACTTTGTCAATTTTTATTTTTCAATTAATCCCTGAAAAAATTTAAAAATTCTAAATCCGAATAAAATTGATCAATTTTCAAAAATACTAAATAATCATAACGTTTTAAAAAGAATCCAACGAAATAAAACTCAATTTCCTATACATCGAGAGGAGAAAAAAAAATAAATAAAAAAAGAGGAGAAGAATGATAGAAAAAAGAAATTACACAAAAACACACAAGTACTACGTACAATTTCGTTAATAAGAGTAAAACTACTTAATGGCAAAACAAAAAACGACGTAAAATTTAAAACTAATATCACAAGCGAGAAAAAAAAATTCGTAGTTCTCCGACAAAACTTTGGCTGACTCCGCAGTCTCCGCGCAGCGTCGAAATAGTAAATAATATAAAAAAGAAGGAGAAAACAACAATAATAAAACAACGTTGAAAACACAAAAATAGAAGAAAAGAAAAACACAGTTATCGTTGTTCCACAAATCTCTCTGATAATTTCGTTCGTTTTACTATTTTTTAAAATTTTTTAAGCATCCACAATTACCCCTATATTTAGGGACGATAAGCTAATTGGAATTAATTTGATTATCCGAGTTAGCCGCGGCCGAAGCTGAGCCTTCATTGGCTGCCGAAAGTTTCTGTATGATACTGGTAGCCAAGCCTCTGGTGACCGTTATACGATGCACTTGTTTCATATGGGTCAGCATATTATCCCTGCGGGTAAATATCCTGTAGCATACGGGACAGGGTATTTCTTGCCGCAGACCGTGATGGGCGCTCAAAAAATGCCTGCTAAAGTTACTAATATGGGTGTAGGTTTTGTAGCAGAGTGTACACTGAAATAGGTGCTCGGCCACCTGTACGCAATATCTTCGAACTGACGATTTATCCAAAGGTTTGGAGTGCTCGTTGGATGCGCCGGCGCCGGTATTCGGCGTCGTCGAAACGGTCACCGAAGCTGGCCCCTGACCTGAGCTGGCGCCGGAGCCGCTACCGGGACTAGAACTGTTATTGGCAAGAACGGCAAGACGAGATGATTCGTATTCGTACTTCAGCATCGCTTCGTCTTCTTCGTCGACGTCGTCGCCGTCCGCATCCATAAAGTAACCGGTTTGCTGGTGCGATTCCGAATACCAAGAGTGTATTTCGTGGTGGTGTTGATGGTTCTTAGATGCGGCGCCACCTGAACCGGAACTCGAGCCGGCTAGAATTTCCGACGAATTATTATAAAAGTTATCTAACGAATAGCATTTTCCATCAGCTACGTTACTATTGCTGCTGCTCGTGTTGTTGTTGTTGTTGTTATTATTTTTAGAAGACGACGACGTATCGCCCGCTCCGCCGGATTTTCTATCGTTTACGACGGCGCTGATCGATATACCGCACGATGCATCTTCCGAAGATTGTTTCTCGTTGTTTTCAACTCGTATCGTAATTTCGGGTTTTTTCAGCCGTTTCAGTATCTCTTTCCATTGGCATTTATCTAAATATTAGCGAAACAAAGTTAATTAATTAGTAACGAAGATCTTTCACCAAAATAGTTACGATATTCTAGCTAATTAATCAACTAATCACGAAGTGGATTGAAAAAAAAAAAAAAAATACTCGTAAAAGAATGAATCCCATCATTTGCATTGAGCAAAAAATTATCAATCAATAGAGAAAAAAAAACTACGACAAATTAACTTCATCGTCGTACGTAAATGGCTAAAATTTGGTTTTCAAAAATACCACAACGTACACAAATCTACCTACATATACCCACCTATTTAATCCATACTGGATCGTAAGCGATAAAACAAGAAAAAGAAATTATTAAAATATATTACGATGAAGATAATAAAGATGGCGAAAAAAAAAAACAAATAAAAGAAATCCCTTCAAAAAAATACGCCGGAAAGAAAACAAAAAGCACAATTGAAACGGATGGGACACATTCCTCGAGTTTTTTGTATATTATTTCGCGTTGGAAAAAAAAAATAAAAACAAAAAAAATATACAATTAATTGCGTAGGTAGGTACAACGACTACAAAAAACTTTTAACTTACCTTCACATACAAAAATTTTGAGTCAGTTTTCTCTGTTTATCGAAAATTAAAATAGAAAAAAAATAACCAAACACTGAATCACCAAAAATTAAATGAGAAAATTGTTTTACAAGAAAAAAAATTACAAATCAGATGAAGTACCTTTCTCTTATAATTTTTTGCTTTTTGATTTTGATTTTTTTTTTTTTTTATTTACTGGCAAATATATATATTTTTATCGTGAATGAAAATTAAAAAAAAATAATTCGGTAAAGATATCGAAAAAAAATTGCTAACGTTTGTTTAATTAAGAAATCATAACGGTAAATAAATAAACGAAACGAGAGTGCTCGACATTTTCTTATCGAGCACCACCCCCTCTCCCTTCAATGTTTTAAAATGATAGGGAAACAATATTCTCAATATCTATGAAATTTACAAATTTTTAAACACAAATAAAACGAAATAAAATGAAGTATTTCCCTAACGAAAAATTTCATTTTTTCTTTACTTCCCTATTCAAAAATTGAGAGCGAAAATAGGCAACTAATAAATATGAAAAAATTGAAAGAAATTCACCATTACAGCTCCCTGAATCGTTATCAAATCTTAGGTGATTATCTACATTTCAATTGAAAATATATTTACTTTCTACAAAAAAAAAAAAATTATCAATCCTTCTAAAAAATACTGAATCGTTTTCAAATGGGAAAAATTTTTTTTTTTCGTGAAAAGTTATGGAGTAGAAATTTTAGCAAATATTTGTCAAACAAATCAAATTTTCAAAAAACCATAAATTTCCATTAATCCATTTTATCATATTTCTCAATTTTCTAAACTGCAAACTTTCATATCACGATTTGGAAAAAATCTTATCACAGAATAATTTCAAATTTATAAAAAAAAAAGTAAATTAAAAAAATGGAAAGAAAACGAAAAAAAAAAAAAACATATACACAAAAAAAACCGTAGCTAAATCTAATTAAATAACGACTAAAATATATATATCTGCTTTAAGAAGAATAAAAAAAAAAAAAATAAGAATCATCGTCGATGAAATTCGAAAATCCAAAATACAATAAACTAAGAGGAAGGTGACCCATCTGTTTGCAATAATTACACAACATTAAAATCTATCAATTATTACAAAATAAACGCGGACGTAAATTAACAACGCGCACACACACACACACACACACGTGGTTACACCGATAAATTCTCATTTGTAAGCCCGACAACGAACGACGGCCTGTCTGCTGTGAATCATACATAAATATCTATCATTTGACACAAAATACATCGTCGTGTATCATAGTAAGGGAAAAAGGAACGCAGCAGTAGGTAAATGTATCCTTTTTCACAAACAATGGGATGTTTGTGAAAGGGAAAAAAAAAGCGAGGTTACTGCAGGTATATATCTGGTCTTGAAAGGGAGAGTTGTTTTCAGAGAGTGCAATGTCCGAATAAATAGTATAGGAGGGGGATGAAAAAAAAAAAGGTACAAATAGGGATGTCTTCGCTTCCAGACATCGTTAATTGATGCGTGTAGAACAAAAAAAAAATATATACATTAAACGTATAAAAGAAGAAAAACGAACAAGTAAACTAACCAGGTGGATATCTTTCAGACTGGCCAGTTGGCGTATGAGACTGCGACCTCGAATTCGGACTATCTTTCATATGAGGACTTTTGCATTCTGTTCAAACAATACGAATATATCGGCATATATTATACGTTAAGCGTAAACTGAATGGACGACAACGACAATAAGGTGGTCACCGGAGGACACACACAACACACAATACCTTGAAACGCACCGGCACCGGATTCTTCGTTCGGCTCAGTTTTAATACAGCATTCGTCATCTTCAACCATACTGGCTTCGGGAGATCCTAGATTATGGTCTTCGGAAAACGAACTAGGTGAATTTTGCGAATGTTCGGTCATATTAACTTCTAACAAATCGGGTGGGCCGTGAGCTAAGGTACACCGCACCGGAAAACATTTTAGAAAATAAATCCAAACGTAAACGCGTCTGTATCGCTTTGCACGGTATTGGTAAACTTACCATAAGGAGAATCAGCGAAATTCTGCGCAGAATTCCTCAGATCGGAATCGGTGTTCATTTCGTGTTCCGGCGAAGCAGCCGATGGAGTATCGCTGCTGCCGGATAATTTACGAGGCCTGCCTCGTTTTCTTTTTTGACTATACATGGCCGATGCGTTACTGCCGCAATAAGGGTTGAAATTGCTGGGCGAAGACGCGCATCGTTTGGCGTTCGATGAGGTCGTCGACGATGAGGAAGATGACGACGACGATGGTTGCGTTAAATGTATACGGTGTAGACTGGGAGGCGGCGGAGGAGCTGCCGGAGGTGGTGTCGAACGGTGTTGATTCGACAGTAGCGAAGAAGCGATCGACGGTAGGTCACATTTTTCTTCATTCACTTCGGTCAGACCTTTGATACGTAACGATTCGGCGACCTTTAGAAAGGCTGTCAGGCGATCTTGGTCGACGCTCACTTCGCCTCGATACATGAAATCTAACAACGAACGCATATCGGCGAAAGGCACATCTTTCAGGATCACTATCGGGTGCTTGTCCGGATGCGAGACGAACAACGCCTGTAATATTATAAGTAAAGTACGAGGTAGTAAATTGATAATTCGTCGGAGAATATTTAACAATAAAATATACACGATATCGCATCGAAGTTCTAATTATTATTCGAGAAATTGCAACGCATTTATTTTTTCTATAGCATTACATCAAAAAAAACAAAAAAAAACCATCCTGTAACAGGTATCTAACTTGCAGCCTTCTATACGAAACAATAATGCTACCCTAACAAATTTCACCCAATTCAATCCAACCTTACACGAACGATACACGACGGTAAGATTCACCTTCACCGTGAACCTAATCGTAAGCCTTTTGAAATCGATACAGCAGCCACTTGTTGCACGATATCGTAAAGACTACCGCAATACGCAATCCACTTGTCGTGTATCGACGTCTCTATACCAATAGGTACGTTTCAAATTACATCGTATATCTTTATAAAACATAACAGTAAAGGGGGGAAAAAAATCACACCAGACATATACGCATTATTCGTGCTTCGTTTAGACGGCACACGACTGCACGTGATACGACGATACATTGTTCTTGTGTCATTTTCAGCGTTACTTTACAGCACACAAAAAAAAACAATCTACACAACGCAAACCGATTCGTTATCATTTAAAACTAAATCGAATTCAAATTTTAAGCTCGAGGCATATACTAACTTGAAAATAAGGACTGCAGGCTGACAAGACCATCTTATGGGCTCTTAATAATTGTCCTTCGACTGCGATAGTAACGTCGACAAACGATTCATCGTGTAACAGTTGGTCAAACACGGATAGCAAATTCGACTGGTGATTATTCCATCTTAAACAAAATCTTTGCGATGAATGCGTCATTTTTTTTAACGTTATATATTATACGGTCTAGCTGCGTTCTTGTCGCTTCGATATCGAACTATACGCAGATATATGGTAACTCTGTACAACGATATAATTTCTCTAATTTATAATCGTTTTAATTCACATCTTGATTCATGTGTGAAATTTACTCCTTCTCGTATCGCATATATAGTATTTTCCAATCTGTAACCAAAAATCAAAAAAATGGAAATAGAATAAAATTAGTACCTCGTGTGGATATAATTTCATTAACAATTTACACAATAATACTACTCTTGTATAATACCGTTGAGTAATTTTCAATTTCTATTACTAAAATGCGAACGTAAAATGAAAATAATTTCAAGGCTGTTATAGCCTTATTACGTAATTCGAAATGAATTTTATTAAATCACTGTTACACATGTACATCGTAGCGTTCAATTTACCCCTTACTACGGATGAATTTAAATAACGGTAGGTAAATTTTCAAAGAAATTAATCGAAAATAAGAATTAAAATAGCAAATTTTCATTCCAATCGGTAAAAATCCGTTATAATTTAAATTTCAAAAAATCATACGAAGACGTATGTAAACAAATCACGATTGACGAATTGACAAGACGTAAAGGCTCCGATTGGTTGAACGTAGCAATTTTTTTGCACGTTCTTGGGGGTGGTTGGCAACGCGTACGTAAACTTCGCGACACTTGAACGAATTTCCATATCGAAAAGTAATTACTCGATATTTCATTGATAAATTGGTAATTTTGAACGTATATTTGCGAATCTGTGATGAGATATATTTGAATCAAACACACCACTGATACCATTCGATTTGAAAAATACTATCAAAACGCGAATAAAATACCGCTAACTATCGCAATTAACGGGTACATCGGGACGACGAAACGATATCATTATTCTTATCTTGAAACTGGGTGTAACTAGGTACGACGTTTATATTACGCCTTTGTACCCGTATAGTAATAATACACATGTAATTCGAATCATGCAGCACAGAATGGGGAAACAAAAACCAACAACCGTAATTACACATAAACCTCTATCTAGCGTACGTACTTTCGACAAAAAGGGTACGAAAAAAATATTCGTCGTCATTTTCTCAATCACCGTGATGGCATAATAAACACGCTACAACGAACATTCTCTAATAAAATATGATAATCGCGTAAGCACACGCCATTAACCAGCCGCAAAATACACATCGAAAATACGCACACATGTGACCATTGCGCCAATAGTAGTGAAAAAAATTTAACCGCCTGATATCGCCGAAGAAGGAAAAAAAAAAAAAAAGTAAAACAAACGCGATACGATAAGTATTACAGAACCATAGACGCGACAACCAGAGATTAAAAAATATGTAACGATAAACGACGAGATAACAAATATTACAATGTTGCACACACCGACTATACCACCATACAAATGTATAATATCGTAGATTGAATTGAAAATTTTCCAAAACGAACCTAATGCGAATGGAATGGAATGAAATGAAATGAAAACACTCTTTGAGAGAAAAAAAAAATCACATCGCTATGACGCCATGTCAGCACCACACAGACAATGAATATTTCCCCCGGTAACACGTAAGTTCGGCCAAGTTCGACGTTCGACTGTGAACGTACACGAACGACAGACGACAGTGGTGGTTCGCTTTTCCGCGCTCGCAATACAACACGTAACCAGTGTTACCCTTATTTGTAGCGTTAAATTCGCCGCCGCATAAAATAAATACATAATAAAAGGATACAACGAGGCAGTTTTTTTTTTTTTTTCTTAAATTTTACCTCGCTATTCGCGCGTCTTATTATATTTTTACTTTTTATTACCGAGCAGCGTATAAAAATAAATCGAATGCGGGTGCTTTTTATAATTTTCCAGCTTTATCTACCGCCAGCGTCATCTCCTTAGTCGACTACGGTTCTCAAAATACGATTACTTTCCATTGCCAGTATCGTATGTTCGTAGGTAGGTATTTACCCTTGGCTACTTTTACACTAAATTTAGTAGGATTTCACTCACCCTATGGCTTTCGGGATAAATAACCAACCAAGTAATCGGTTTATAAATAGATAAATTTCGTTCAACGAATTAATTTCACAGTAAAACCTAAAAAAAAAAAAAAAAAAAAACCTTGAACAGGAAAGAAAAAAACCAATAATGGCGCACCCAGCATACATACATAGAAAAAGATAGCCGAGCCAAACCCCCAACCTATAGAAGACCGAATGTAAAATTTCAATGACTCATTTACATACATAGATGAGAATGAGAATGAAAACCAGCAACATACACACACACACACACACATTGAGAACACGATATACAGAGAAGGATAGAATTAGACGAACGATAAAGAGGTAATATTCTGAAATCGTAGCAGGCTATATTTCTTCGGCACGTCCCTCGTGATCGCCCTCATTTGGCTAATTTTATATTCAAATTAACCCATTACTATTTCCCTCGATCCTTTATAAATGTAGTTGAACTGCAAAGAGCCGGAATATCTACTGGTATATCGGCGGGTTGGTTTCATATTGCCTACCATTACGATTACCACCGCCATTTTCTTCATCTTCATCATCAACATCATCATCATCATCATGGCTACAAGTAGCAGCAGTGATACCATAATACATAAGGAAAAACCCTCATTTAGAGTCCCACAGTGGAAGATAAATATTTCTCTTCGCTACGAGGGAAAACCTCTGAACCATTTTGACACTCCTTCGTTTCCAAGGCAAGGTATACATATGTAGCTAGGTAATATCGACACCATTATACGTACATAGCAGAACAATACCGGGGATAGAATAAATGAATAAATAGCACATAGGCCATAATAGACGAATGCATATTGCTTAAGTAGTAAGCACATAGAAGTACACATACATAAGTATACGCGGATAATGACGTATGAAAATAAATACATTGGTTACCGAGGTGTACGTTTCTCTTACTCACTGTGTCTCTTTCTCCATCTTTCTCGCTCCATAAAAAAAAAAAAAAAAAAGTATACCTACAAAATGTACGTACTACGTACACACACACACACACAACAACGTTGTCCTCGTCGTCATCACCATCACTATGTAACCACGGCGATGATGATGATCATCATCATCATCCTCGCCATCTCATGAACACCACATCGCTGGCCGCATAGGTAGTAGGTAGGTAGGTAGGTAGGTATATACAATGTACGTAAAAAACACCAACAACAACAACAACAACAACGACGACGACGTTAAAATTATCTCTCTTACTTGTATAGTGTACATGTAGTGTACTTACAATATCAGAAAGAGAGAGAGAGAGATAGACAGAGAAAGAATGATAATGATGATGGTGGTGGTGGTGGTGGTAGTGGTGGTATATACATACGCGGGCCATACACATACACAAACACGCTTATAAATTGAAAATGGAAGGGGATGTAATGCAACAAGTGGAGGAGGAATGTGGTTTAATATTAAGTTACACATGCAGGCTCTGCCAAGTGGGTAGAGAACACGATGTGAAACTGGGCGCGGGGGAAATGTGACCTTGATTCGAAAGAGTTGTAGGGCGCTTGTTGTCCCACATCTTTGGTATCGATACACGTGTATCCTCGTTTTAAGGGTGTATGACCCTGGCGCAAAAATTATTACATCCAGAGCGATGCTTATACGCTCCACGGTGTGCATATTCGAGATACTTGCTAGGTAAATAGGTAGGTAGGTAGGTAGGTAGTAGGCAGCTACGCTATACATATAATAATAAGATATATTACATCTTTCTTTCTCTTATTCCTCCTCCTACTTCTCCTACAGCTAAAACTGATCTTCCTTCTCTTCTTCTCATATTTTCCATTCTGCTGTTCTTGCCAACGTACGTGTGTATTTAACCAAGTCCAGCCATGTCGAGAATTTATTACTATACGAAGCTAGATGCAGAAGAACGACTGCATTTATATTATTTTTTTTCGGTATACTCGTTGAATCGATTTCCCAGCTTTGGCCATGTGGATTGATTTTTCAGCCTGATTTTCTACGTCATATTATTGCCAAACAAAGCCACGATGGGGGTGGATATGTTTTACGGTCCTGGAAAACCATTAAGGCCCACTTGGCAAAATTATTTATTCGACTCAATATCGATCAAAATCTCCGAAATTCGAACAGTACGCTCAGATAGAATGTGGCCAACCTTGGGTGAAAATTCAATCATGTCCAAATTTGGGCTATAAGGTTCTACTAGCTAAAACCTTGAAAATTATTCGCTTTTGAAACCAAACAATAGCGAATTGAAAGTTGCCCAATTTTACCCAAAAATCAGGCTCTAAAGCCAATTAGAACAAGTCATACGAGGGGTTTCGTTCTTTTTCCACTTTAATAAGGTCAATTGGTCAAATAATTTAGCCCACCTCCTCACTAAGCTAATGGTTCCGGAAATTTTCCAAACAGATTTAATATCTGGCCAAGATGAGTACATTTCAAGGATTCTAACAATTGTATCATCTTAGAGCCCCAAAATGCGATTTTTTGATAAGCTTACGTCTAGCTTTTTGTTGTATTTCGAAGCTGTCCCACGCTTATATCCATCTTCAAAATTGAGCTAGCAGCTTGAACTTTGGCGTGTGTATTTATTACATGCTCCAGTTGTGCTTTTGGGTGGATAACTCAACTCTTTATAGTGTCAAAAAAAAAAAAAAATGTCTTTTTCATTCGGTTATATTCGGTTTTAAATGCCATTCTATCAAAAAAAAACAGGTGTGTAGGGGAGAGGGGGGAGATGTTATTCAACTTGAAATATCTTGGGAGCCTTTACAAAACCACGAAGACCTATTCGCTGTTATTTCATTCCTCTCCCCCACCAAAAAACCGAACAAATTCGTCCGTCAAGCTTTGAATAGCAAAAGAATTAGGTATACATAAATGCGGTAGATTTTATATCAAAATTTATAGTCGTGCCCCAATTTAAACGAGTGGGTGCTGAGAGGCAAAAAATGGCGAAAAATGTTCATTTTTGAATTAATCGATATTTGCATAACACATACACAGAAAAAAATCTCCCAAGGTACCTACTTTAGGTAGGAGAAAATGAGGATTTTTCTCCTTTATGACTTTAATAAAAGAAGGGACATTGACTACTTCGCCTACAAATTAAGTTAGGGGGTTGAATGGTGGTTTCAGCTTTAAAGCTTTATTCCACTTTCTTACGAGCCTAAAAAATTGGTTTCCGGTTAAGTTGGGTTTGTTTTTAGCCTGATTTTCTTGGCCATACACATAATCAATGATAATGGAGGTAACACGGGCTATCGATCCACGGGTGGATGAGGGGGTAGGGGGTGTCAACGAAACCTATTTTTAGGGTCCTAGAAAATCATTGAATTCAATTTTGGTCGTGTTCTTCCCAAAACTATAGAAATAATTTGCTCAGCTCAACATCGACCGAAATTGGTGAAATTTGAGCAATATGCTGAGGTGGGGGAGGGGGGGTGGATATTTTCAGAGGGGTTAACCTCGAGTGAAAATTCAGTCATGTTCAAATTTAGATAAGGTGGATGCTGAGCGGAAAAAAAATTGCCAAAATAATTTCGTTTCGAGCTAATCAACAGATGATTAAAAGTTATGAAACATATGCAAAAATCAGCCTCCTACGTTGATTAGGAAGGGATGGCGGGGAGCGGGGGGAGGGTTCTGACCTGAAAAAAAGGCTATTTTGCACATATGTCGCTTCCAAATTAAGCTGCAGGGTTAAAATTTGGCTAGTACATTTTGTAAAGATTGTAGACGTGTCTTTTTCGGTATTTCGATTTTTTCAGCCCCATTACACCCCTTCAAAACCTCAAAAATTTGGTTTTTTTGGTTGGTTTTTCTGATTTCTCAAATTTGTGGCACGCCTAACTTCCCTACAAATTGAGCTGAGAGATTTAAATTTGTACTATCAATTTTGTAAGGCGTCCTAGATGTGGCTTTTTGGGAGTTCCAACTTATTAACTCCATTGCACCCCTTTAAAGCCCCAAAATTCAAATTTTGGCACGCACAACTCGTCCACAAATTCAGCTACGAGGTTTAAAGTTGGTATGTAGCAGGCCCGTAGTCGAGATTTTTCTAAGGGGGGGGGGGGCAAAGAGGGGCAGATTTTTTTTCAACACCAAAAAAAATTTCAAATTCCAAACACTGTTACCAATCGTCA
>FIZR01017834.1:0-97966 GCA_900060175.1 Ferrisia virgata
ACCATTTTAATTATTTGAAGCTTTGAAAGGGGGGAAAAACCATGTTTTTTTTTAAGAAAAGGGTGTTTAAAAAAAACAATGTTTAAAACAACAAAAATGTTTTAAACATTAAAAACGTTTAAAACATTTTCTGTTTTTTTCTTGTTGTTTTAAACACGTTTTAAACACATGTGTAAAACATTCTGTTTTAAACATTGAAACCCTGATTAAGAGGGTGCTCTACATTGGAAAGTAGGTAGTTTAGTAGGTAACTTTTCGGGCGAACAATCAATTATGTACTTTTGGAACACTGCTTGTCTATCATTATCAGGAATTGAAATGCAAAAAGTTACTGATAACCTTTGGTAATTAGCTGATTACCAAAAAGAAGGAAAATAAGGAATTTAGTTTTGCCAATTTGCATAAGGATTAAAGATTAATAGTAATGAGTTTTTAACTTAAAATTTTTCAGTTTTATCATTTTTAATTAACTCTGTTGTAAGATTCTTCACTATGGAATTTACACGACTTGTTTCTACTCTTTGCCGAGCCCCTTCGGGACTAGGGAATCGATACATTCATTCTCGGTGAGTTCGGTATCCATTCTTGAGGAAAATGAATGCGTACATATTTCAATTTTACTTGAAAATTATAAACAAACTTTCTTACGGATTTTTTTCAGTTTCGCACTATTGCAGAGAGTAAACTCATTAGATGGAAAAGTTGATTTTGAACTTGAGAAATTTTCAGATGCTGCTGACTACTGGTGGAATCGCAAAAATCCGTTACATAATTTTAATAAAGTTCGGTGAGTGAAGGAACATTCATCATTTTTCTCGGTTGATCACTAATTGTTACTGATATATGTATATGTTTGTCTTAAAGAGTTCCGTTTATTCGAAATGGCATTCAGTCCACTGGAATCAGATGTGCTGGAAGAAATATCAGTAAAACTCGATTAGATGGAGTTAAACTACTTGATGTAGGATGTGGCGGTGGTATACTTTCTGAAGTAATGATTAAATTATTATTTCATTCTGAGATCAAGTAATTTCAAAATGTTAAATTTTTGAATAAATTGTACCGTATGTTTGAATTTAAAGGCTCTTGCTAGAGTAGGCGCTAATGTTACGGGACTTGACATCAATGGTGATTTAATTAAGGTTGCTGTTGAACATCAAGCATTGGATCATTCTATCAAAGATAATTTAAGGTAAAAACACTTGATGAATATTTCTGTTTTACTTTCAGCTAAAAATTTTTGTTTCTGTTTTAGATATTTGCGTACTTCTATTCACGAACATGAAAAAAATAACACTCACAAGTATCAAGCAGTTGTTATTTCAGAAGTAATTGAACATGTTAGTAATAAAGAGAAATTTTTATCAAGCTGTATTCGCACCCTTCAAGTATAGAATATTTCTTTGTTTTTTATTTATCTATACCAACCAAATTTATTCTAATTAAGTATATATTTTTGTGTTTTACAGCCCGGAGGATCATTATTTATCACTTGCCCGAATAAGACAAGATTATCTAAGCTATTTGCCGTACGGCTTGCTGAATTTTTCAATATCGTCCCGAAAGGCACTCATGATTTTAACAAATTCATTACTCCAGAAGAGTTGACGAGGATGATTACAAATAGTAAGAGTTTTGATGATTTTATTCAATAGTTACTGATCTGATATTCTTATCATAATTCTATTTACAGAAGGATGTGTGGTGAGAAGTATCGAGGGAATTTTTTACAATCCACTTAGCGGAGATTTTTCAATGTGTAAATATAACACGTTTATGTACGCAATCCATGCCGTAAAATTGAATGAAACAAGGCCAGCATTAGCGTAGTTATAGTTATGCTTAAAATTTGTTAAATTTTATTAAATTTTATGCGTTGAAAAAAAAAGCATCTCATGCTTACAATTTCAATTCTTGTTATTAAAAACAAACAAAATGAAAGGATTTTTCAAATTTTATTATCGAGTATTCCAGATACAGGGCATTCTCCAGAATTTTTTCATGTTCTTTAGAAGTTGAGGAGAATTAAAATAATCGTCATTTATTCATTTATTTTTTTTCAATTTTAATTATTTAAAATAATTCAAACGAGTCCTTTATTCATAAATTCAACATTAAATTTTCAACTAGGTGGTTGAGAGGTGGTTTTTTTATGACGTGTATCTTCATCCTCAACGATGGTACCTTCGTCTATTGTATCCATTCCACAATCACTATACTCTAGTTCGAGTTCTGCTAGATCTTCTCTAGCATTTAAGAATTCTTCGTCATCCATACCTTCACTCAAATACCAATGAACGTAAGCTCTTTTGGCATACATCAGATCGAACTGATAATCTATTCTTGCCCAAGCTTCTGAAACAGCGGTAGTATTGGCCAGCATACATAGGGATTCGCTTGATTCGACAATTTCACTGTGTGGTACATGAGCTGTCGACTGATAATTAATGCCCACTTTGAATCCCGTTGGACACCAGTTGACAAATGATATCAATTCCCTTTCTTTTATCATGTTTATAGATGTTGATATTTCTTTTGGTGCTATTAAACCTCTATACAGAAGGCAACATGACATGTACTTTCCAAATCGCGGATCACATTTTACTAGTTGATTATGAGGTCTAAAACACTCTAACGTTATATCTTGAATGCTATTTTCTCGCATAGATCTACTTTGTTTTGTTAAAAGCGGTGAATATGATATTACTGGATAGTGTATCCGAGGATATGGTACCAAATTCGTTTGAAATTCACGTAAATCAACGTTTATAGAACCACCAAATCGTAAAGATGCGGTGACGCTCGAAATAACGGTGGCGCTTAAACGATTAACGTGTACATACGTTGGTTTATTTATTGATAAATCTTGGGTGCAAATTTCGTATGCTGCTTCATTATCGATCAGAAATGCGCAGTCGGTAACTTCCAACGTGTGATGAGTAGCCAAGACGGTATTATAAGGCTCTACGATTGCTGTACTGAGCTGTTACAAAATAATTTCAATGAATATGTAAATTAACCTACGTGTTTGTACATTTTTGTAGTTATTTTTAGGTTCAAAATGTGTACTTACTTTAGGTGAAGGATAAATAATAAATTCAATTTTGCTCTTTTTAGGATATTCGTCGCTTAAATGTTCCATTAATAGAGACGTTAAACCTGAGCCAGTACCACCCCCAAACGAATGAAATACAATGAAACCTGCCAAAGAAGGACTGGTGTCTGAAAGCTTGCTAACTTTTTCTTCAAGCGAGTAGGATAACTCCCGGCCGAGAGTATGATAGCCTCTTCCAAAATTATTGGCTGCATCTTCATTTCCACTGATTAGAAACTCTGAATTAAATAACTCCTTGTATTGATTGTATCGTATTTCATCTGCAGATTAAAATACCTTGATTTTACCAGTAAGAAAATAAAAGCATGCCCAAGGGCCCTGATGCAGATTTAAGTTATATCTGAATGAAAGCAAAAACGATTTAGAGTATAAATTAGGATATTCGTTCATCTATTCTAATTACATAATAACTTTTGTTTTAAATTTTATCAACCTATTGCTGATGGCTCTAAATCTACCATCAACGACCTAGGTACATATCTTCCATTGTGGGCTGCATTGAAAAATGTCTGAAATGTTTCTCCATCACCGCAAGGTTCCAGCTCTGGATTTAAAGTGCCATCTGGATTAATGCCATGCTCAATTGCGTAACGTTCCCAACAAGCGCTGCCTATTTGTACACCCGCTTGTCCGACATGTATTGATAGCACTTCTCGCTAAAAAATTATTATACTCAATTATGTAACAAAAAAAAAATATTGACTGTTTCAATGACTTTTCAGAGTTAAAGCGTAAGTTATTCTTGTTACAACGAATATACTGTAATAACGTTGCAGTACAGTTAATAAATAGATGTACCTAATATTAAAGAAAATAGGCTACACATTTATTCGCCCAATTTGAGGTAATCCGTAATAACATTTAAAGGTTTTCGTTCTTAATGAAGTAAAAAATTTCAAGCAGTATCAATTTCTACATTTGTAAAAACTAGAACCAAAAATTTTAAAAACAATATGTAATTTATTTGTTTACCATTTCTCAAGCGGCTACTTCACACAGAAACAACATTCTTTCTCGCATTCGCATTTAAATTTCTTTTTTAGGCGAAAAATTGCATATGATATTCACACACTTACCATTGCAACCGAATTTACAATAAATTTAAGTTATTTAAATTAATTTGGAAAAATCATTGATTCATATTATTACTACTGCCTCGGAAGCGTTAAAAATGAAAGAAAAACTTTTGTTTTTACATAACTTGCAGTTTCAACAACCACCAATTTTCAGGACTATTGATAATTTTTGCATTCATGTTATAATACATTATATATGTTTTTAATAGCTTCGATTTCATAGTTCGATCTATGATGGATTATAGAATAACAAAATAATATATTTTTTAAAAATGATGGTTATCTAAAATGTGAAGTTCTGTCTGTGAACTATTATCATATCAAAAAAAATCATAAGTTTACACTTGAAGTCATTATTTCTTTCAGGGAAAAGTTTAAATTTTATGATAATGTTATGATAATGTTCTACCAAGGTTCTACCTACGAAAGAAGAATGATTCACTTTTGGAGGGATTCTACTCGGTCCGAAGGTAGTGGTTCTTTAATTAACTCTTTTGAACCCCCCACCCAATTTTCCTGTCGTTTTTTCGAATTTTCGTACCTCATTTACAAATTTTTATTGCATATTTTAGTTCACAGTTGCCTTTCTTCTCGAGCCTCGAAACAACTCTTTCCAGAACCTTCAAAAGACAAAAGATAATCATAAAATTTCTTTGGTGCATTGAATCTACGACATGCACATTTTGTCAATCTTAGTAACAGCGTAACACACCACTGAACTGAAAGTTCTTCCAAAGTTCAACTTGTTTTTTATTTAACTAACAAGTGAGAAGTTTGGAAACTGAATTATTTAAAAAAATTACTAAATAGGTAAGGTATTCAAAATGTATTTTATACTTATGTATATTATATATTGTGTTTCCCTGCTCCAGTTCCTTCAAAAATTCACAAATACTACACTCATTTTTTTAGTTTTTGTTGTAAAAATTTCATCAATGTCTTCATAGACTTGAATTTTAAATTTTCTATTCATTGTTTATCCTATGTTCTCTGTTCAGTAAATTCTAATATCTATTTTAATAGTTTCAGTTTTTAAATGATTGCCAAATACCGACTCATTCGTTTTTAGCTTCATGTTTTTCAAATTCAGATTTAGAAGAACAGAATAATAGAATTTAAGAAATCAGTATTTTTTTCGTGTTTTTTTTTTTAATAACTACGTTATGTAATTTTTTGAAAAATTTTAATTTTAATATACTTAATATGAATAATATCAATACGTATTATGTAAAAATAAATAAAAATTTGTCAAGATACATTTTGAGTTCATCATCACAAAACCGAGTGAATTCTAACTACAAAAACGTATGCCCCGGATACAATTATTATGATAGTAAAACTAAAAGCAAAAGATTCAAACTTTAAAATAATTTAAAATAAAAAGTAAAAACACGTTCAAAGCTTGAGGTAAAACACAGAAAACATCGATAATCGAAAGATCGTTCTATAAAATCGAAATTCTTCATATTATCGTTATCGTTTTAGCTGTGCTGGGCAGACAAATGAGAAGTTGAAAACCAGAAAGAAAACGACTGAAACGAGTTGAATTGAATTCGGACAGTAAAATTGAAATTTCAGTTTTGGTTGATTCATAATATGGTCGTCTTCCTGAATTGTAAAGCTGAAATTACAAAGAAGTGATCAATAAGTTGTTATTTTAGTTTTTCGGAAACCATTTCGCTTATACGTTGAATAATATTTAATTATGGCGGATAGAGATAGTGCCAGTGAGAGTGATTCGTCCTCGATTGATGGTGGCCCAATAATGATGCCACCATCTCCTATTACTCGAGAGCAGTTACAGAAACGGATTGATTCTTTGCAACAACAAAATAGAGTTTTAAAAGTGGAATTAGATACCTATAAATTGAGAGTGAAAGCTCTCCAAGAAGAAAATCGCAGTTTGAGGCAAGCTTCGGTGATAATAGTAAGTGTCAAACATCTTTTACACCATGAGGTGTGTGAGTTCCAAGTTTAATAACATTCTCTACTCAATATTTGGTTTTTAATTCCGTGATATGAATTTGTTATTAATTTTTTGTTACTTCAGCAAGCCAAAGCGGAACAAGAAGAAGAATTTATTAGTAATACGTTGTTAAAAAAAATACAAGCACTAAAGAAAGAAAAAGAAACTTTAGCTCACCACTATGAGCAAGAAGAAGAATGCTTGACCAATGATCTGTCACGTAAATTAATGCAGGTAACTATTGACATTAAATGGTATTCTATCAACCATGTATAGTGTATGGTCTAATTTTTTATTGTTTCAGTTACGTCAGGAGAAATGTAAATTAGAACAGACTTTGGAACAAGAACAAGAATGTCTGGTTAATAAACTTATGCGTAAAATAGAGAAATTGGAAGCAGAAACATCCGCCAAACAATCAAATCTCGAACAGCTCCGTAGAGAAAAAGTAGAGCTTGAGAATACATTAGAACAAGAGCAAGAAGCATTAGTCAATCGTTTATGGAAACGCATGGATAAATTAGAAGCAGAAAAACGGTAATGAAATTATATTTATTAGATGTTGTACTTCATTATGTTGACTGTATTATAAATTTGTAAATTTTCAGTTCATTACAAATTAAATTAGACCAACCAGTTTCCGACCCAGCTTCTCCGAGAGAAATTAGTAACGGTGAAGATACAGCTTCTCACATAAGTTCTCATATTCAAGTATTAAGAAGTGAAGTAATGCGTTTACGTAATCAATTAGAAGTTGCTCAGAAAGAAAGTTCGTATATTAAAACTGACATATTTTATTCTCAACTTACTTTAACTGTCAACTACTCAACTTAGATTCTAAAAAATTGGAAAAGTATGCTAAAGAAGAAAGACATATTCGAGAAGAAAACGTGCGCTTGCAGAAAAAATTGCAAATTGAAGTCGAAAGACGAGCTGCATTATGTAGACATTTGTCAGAATCCGAAAGCAGGTACTTATTTTGAGTTTTTCATATCATGCTTACCGTTTTAAAACTTAGTCATTTCGTATTATTAGTCTAGAAATGGATGATAGTCAAATAAGCGAAGTAGCCAGCGGTTCCAATTCAACTCCTCGACCAATGTCAAGATCAAGTCCATCGCCTCATTATGCTGTTCCATCTCCATCAGCATCACGGCCCCTTAGTCCGGGAGGTAAGAATATTTATCAAGTGCATTATTTTTTAAATATGCTAGTATAATCTTAAGCGTTTAAAATTCCCTCTCCGAATGCGAATTCCAACCTCGTAAGTTTTATTTTAATTTCGAATTGATGATCACGTTTCGTAATATGTTTTGCGTATGCGAGATTAGATTGCTCAAAGAAATCATCAGAAGACTCGGTACTAGATGACACTAATCGAATATTAAATTTAAAGCGAAAAAGAGATAACTCTGGTAGCGAATTACTTTAGTAATTTCGATCGTCAGATTGAGTAAAGCGGTCCTTAATATTGAAACTGTAATATAATCCAAGTCGAAATATACATATTGCATAGTTTATTACTTATAATTTTATTGTTCCATATTTTTTAACTATAAGCATTGTGACGGTTCCTTTTTCATTATCGTTTACTTTTTAAAGTAATTAAATCTTCTTTGTTCGTGTCATGTTTTGTTGTTTGTTTTTTGATTGTTTACTACCGATTTGCATGAACAAAACAGGTGTGATCATGTGACTAAACATCGCGAAATTTTTTAAAGACGTAAGATTATGAAACAATTGATTTTTAAAAAGAATAAAAATTGAATATACTTCAATTATTGAAGGATTTTTAACCTTCGGAAAAGTGGTAAAAAGTTAAATGTTGAAACCAGTGCTTGATTTTGATTACATTCATCGCATCTCTTAGAATTACGAGCCCTGTCTTGAGTACACTGAAGGTCTTATAGGTTTCCGATTATGGTTTTTACTTTTATACCAAAAATTTTCTTTTGTGAAGTAATTGTAATCAGATATTTGTGAAGGCGTTTTAATTGTGACTCAACTGTTTAATGCGTATTGACTAACATTAGTTTTGTTAATGTTTCATTAGGTTTGAGTGGTGGATCGTTGTCCAGGGATGGTTATTTTAGTTCATGTTCTGGAGGTGGTGGTGTTATTGGTGGACGCTGCTGTACTTGTGGCCAACTCACTCCCTCAGCTCAAGCATCCGCATTCCATTCAGCTACCAACCCAACTCACTCGACGTTCGCATCAAATGTAAGGAATTTAATTTCTTAATCATTTAATGTTTTTATTGATATTATTGTTTCCTTTTCGCAGATGCAGTTTGGTAAAACGATACAGAAGCATGGTGAGAAATTTATCAAACCGTCGAGTCCAATGCCGTCTGTAGGAGGCGGTGGGTTACCTCCAGTCGCCCAAGTACCATCACCAAACCCTCCGATAGAACAGACATCTCCATCGAGTCCAGCAACACCGCTAGATTCGGCAAAATGTTAATACGCATATATTTACCATCATCGAATTTAAAATTCATATTGCCAAAAGTAATTATTATTCATGCAATAGTCTGTAAGTATTCATGCATTTTACGCTCTCCTTTCCAATTTCACCGTAGTTTGATGTCAATTTTCTATTTTTTTTATATAGTTTTTTCATTGATGCTTTTTCGTATTAAAGTTCTCTTATTTTATTTGAGGTAGAACGCACTTAAGTTATAATTCGGGTTAGTGGTTAATGAATTGCGATTTTCACGTTTTTTACGACTCGTCGTCGGACAACTACGAAAAAAATTTTACTGCCCTCCGCCCCCCGTTTCCTCGTAAATTTCTTTATAAACCTCGTAAAAGGTTCTTATGATCGCTTATACTTGGGCTGTGAGATAGTTAAAACATTCTTTTCAAGTTTATATATCATAATATAATTATTTTGCGAAAATGTAAAAGATATTGTAATAAATACTGTGATAATCGAGTACATTGTGTTTTATTGCATGCGTGTATTTAAAGTCCTGCTGAACATAAGTGGTACCTAACCGTTTAATGATTTTGTTTCAGTTTGTGAAAAGTTACCATTCGATGAGTGAGGTCAACGTGTATCTTCTATAGCTGTTATTTATTCGGCGTCTTCGAGTGTATTTTACCGATGCAGATGCGGTCAGGTTTGAAAAAATTTAGTTCGAATAGTTTTTAAGTTTGTGTTTTGTAATAGAATGGAGCTTAGAGAGCAGATAAGGTGCGCTGATGATTGAATTTCGTCTAAAATCTACTGTTATATTCATATTCTCCAAATACGATGCGCAGGAGAAAATTTTTGATGTTTTTTTAATTTTTTTTAAATTTTGAATAGTTTTATCTATTGTCTTTTCATTTTGAAACTTGAATTGCATTGAAGAATTCTCTATTTTTTTAGGGAGTGAGTTATGAATACGCGTGTAGTTTTGCTATCTCGGGTTTCTACTTGTGATTACGAAACTAATAAATCGAACAGAGTGTATCAAGAGTAATACTACGAAAGTGTCGTATTTTAACACTTGAAATTTTGCGTAATCGTACGCAATTTTTAAATCTCTTTTGGTAGCATTCCTTCACTGATGTATGCCAAGCAAACAAACATATGACGAAGAAATAGTAAATCGTTCAATTGGTTTTTAATTTTGTTTCAAATTGATCTCGAAGTGATGAACAATTCATCATTTTTTTTCTGTTTAACTCAGAAAACGTATCTTCAAATTGTTATTTTCATAGATCTGATAATCTATTATACGCCCCGGCTTGATTCTGTCAGATATACCCAAGCAACCGTAAATTTACGTCGCTTTGCGATTAAATTGGTAGAAAATTTTTTTCTGTTTTAAAAATGGAGAAGATTCGGGAATAATTATATGACACGGTTGAAAGTAGAACCAGCTCACGAATTTCAACTCAGCGTACAATCTGCTTGTACTTTGTTGAAAGAAGTTTCAATAATGAATTATAATTGCATTTTTCTGATTGTAAGTAAATGTTGAAATAACTTGCATACGCAGTTGAAAAATGTTTTTTATTCGTTTATTCCAATATGTGTCGATTATAATATGCATTTGCGATTAAATTATGAAAAAAACTCGTAGATACGGCCAAATTTAGTTGTTCAATAAATAAGTCGGTTTTCTAGTTCGTGAATTAATAGTTAGTTTATATCCGTTAACGAAAGTCATCGCATATCCATTATCCATATAGATATCTTCCATTTTCATTTTCGTATGAAAGCTGAAATTTCTCAGTAATGAACTCAAAGTTAATTTCATTTCAAGCATGGCGAAGTGGGTACCTATAGAACATTTTTGTTTAGGTAAGGAATTAAAAATTCACGAGGATAACGTGACTAAACAAACCGATGCGGTTTCGGAGACCAGCGCTGAATGGTAAGAACGCCAATTTGTGACGTTTTTCTATAGCTTCGGCACTGAAATTTTCCGGATTGAATTTCCAGGGATTGGGATAATATTCCGGATTAAAATGTATCGCCGCAATAGATATAATTATTATGGTACCAGCTGGAATCATTCGATCTCCTGTAACATGTAAATTATAATCGTACAATAAGTGTCGATCTGCTGAAATACTGATCCGGTGATATCTACTCTTGAATATATTCGAGATCTCTTATGGCATGTATGAGTTTCAGTATTTTCACTCACTTAATATAGTATTTTCTTCAGCTTCTCGAAACATTAATGGAACTATTGGGAATCTCCGAAGAGTTTCCTTTAATACTTTATCCAAGTATTGTAATCGAGCCATATCGTTTTCATCAGCTGGCCTGTCGCTGTCACCGAACACTTCGTAAATTTCGTCGTATATTTTATTCTGCTTATTTGAAAAACATTGTATCAGTTGCCAATTGAAAGAGGTACCCAGTAAGTATAAGAATTTTATAAATAAAAACCTGTATATCTTGATGAATAGCTATGGCTAATAAAAAGAAGCAATTCATAATTGATGGGGAGTCTGTTCCCTGCAAATATTGTTAATGCATTTTTCTATGGATCAAGAATTTTAAAGAATGTCAGCATTAAAAGCGAAACTTACCCCAGTAAGTATATCAAGGAGTTTATCGATCATTATTTTTTCATTATTTTCTGTTTCTGCTAATTCATATAGTAATGTCAAAAATGTTTTCGGTGATATATCTAAAAAACATTATGGTCGTAATTAAAAGTTTAATTCGTGAGTTGATACGTATTATGTACCTATACGTAAATGCATAAATATGTATATTATAAGGAATTGAGTGATTCGTATGTGAATTGTAACTAATATTGTGTGGTAAATTTGATATTCATTACCCTCTGAATCGTGACTTTTCGTTTTATGAGCTTCTATTTGATGTAAAATTTCACTTTTTTTGTTTTTGATCAACTGAAATCAATTAATAACCCGTATTCGGATATTATTACTTCAGACTTTTTCACATCTATTAGAATGAGAGTGAGAATGAGAATAAATTAAATACTTACTACGGTAGACAAATTTTTTAAAAACATATTGCCGTCGCTCTGAAAATATATAATATTTGGATTCATACTCTACGTTAGTGCATTACTTCGATACAACATTAATTTTATTATGCTATGAAATAATGAAAGCTTACTTTGTTATTGCTACGTGATATTTCAAAGTAAGTTTATCATCCCAGTTCAGATCGACATTCATTGTTGACTCTACATAAGAACAGAGATCGTAAACAGTAAGTATGTTGTTTCAAAAATTATTATGGCTTTAAACCTTTATCCAGCAACGAAATTTCCACAACATTATATCAAAGATGGCATGCCTGGTTGGTTGGCTTAAAGTTCTGAATGTCGTTTTTGACATCAGTTGCTACAGATAAAGGTATATGTATCTTATTTATATGATGTATATTTAATCAGGTAATTAATCAGCACGTCGTAGATCTATTAAATACCTACTGAGATGTCCCAAACTTCGAATTCTGGAGCATCAATTAAATCTTTCATTTTGTTAACCATATTGTTAATCTTATCATTCATTGCCGATGTGTACACATGTAAAACACTATGGTTGAATAACTGTTGAAATAATTTTCTGTTTTTTCTCCATTGCGGTACCGTTGATGATAATTATATTAGTTCGAAGTCAGTACATAAACAATTTTACGCAATCTACGAATCAGTTTCTTATTATTTATATATTTACTCGAGTGAGTGATGAATAATCCATCACCAAAGAAATCTTCAAACGGTTTAAAAATTCTCGGTTTTCCTAACATTTTCGAGTTCATGAAAACATTCTGAAAGTAATGAACAGACGTTATTAACAAGCACAAGTGTTTCATCCTATACTTATTTTAGATTTTTATCATTATTTACGCAGGTACCTCTAAATCTTCAATATTTGATAACCCTACGGCTAGGTATTTACCTATCCATAATCGATATACATGGCCATATTTTTTATTATACTCGAGCATTAACTTCAACGTATCTGTGTTAATTAATAATACGGTAAGTATGCATTATAAAAAAGAAGATGAGCGTAATTCAGTAGGATTTGTGTACCTCCTTTTTGATAAAAATCCATACTGTTTCCAATAGTAGGTAATCCCTTTGGGCCTGGTAGTGTTTTAGCGAATTCTACCAAGCGAGCATCTCTGTGACATTTTGTTTTGATGTATTTGAACAGCCATAGAACCAGAGATACAATCAGTGGCACCAGAAATTATATAGGATCGTTGTCGAAAATGCTGAGTAATGACATCAGTTTGGATAGAAAAAGTCACGCGTGGTGAATTTTTGTTTGTTTGTATTCAAGTATGTAGCACGAAAACACAAGTAAATATTTTATGAAAATATAGTTTTTCTTTATCAAATAACGTGAAGAAGGTAATTCAAAAATCCACTTCAATATTCAATGTAATTTAAACAACATTTTTGCGGTAATATGTAAATATAGAATTCTTTTTTTGCTTTTTATAAACGGTGCGATATGTACGCGTCTAACGTTGTCGATGAATTCATTACCATTAGATGATCTAGCCAAACAAACTGATTCCATTTCGGAGCTATTGGCTAAAAATAAATCCTACTTAACAACAGCAGCAGTAATAGCAGCTGTAACACGAGCTCCACAGGCACAACCCTTCGTCTCAACTCCAGTAGAAAACGCAATTTTGCTGTATATGCAAGAGATGACAAAGGAATTTACAGCGATAAGAGCTGATCCTAACTTCAGATCACGCTCAAGATCACCAGAATACCAAAATAAATTGCGATCGAGAAGATGTGAACGCGAAGCTACACCAGGTAATCAAAGAACGCCTGAATTGTACAATGGTTTGTGTTGGTATCACGATACATTCGGTGACTGCAGTTATAAATGAAAAATCGTATCCGATTTTGAGAATAATTCGGAAAACTAATGTCTGAATACGTTGATGAGGTGATAAGGAAATCACCGAATATATCTGCGTTTATTCGTTAAAGACTCGAAATCTGGTCATCGATTTTTGGTTGATACAGAATTGGAAGTCTCAGTATTGCCGCCTAAACCAGAAGAAAAAAATTCGATCAACCTACAATACCAATTAGTCGCAGTTAATAATTCGAAAATAAAGACCTACGATATCAAAGAGCTCGTATTGGATCCTAGCCAAAGAATATGGGTGGAATTTTTTAATAGCTGATGTGAACCTGCCTATAATAGTTTTCGCAAATTCCAATAAACGAGTATCTCTTTGACACTTTATTTTGATGTATTTGAACAGCCATAGAACCAGAGATGCAATCAGTGGCACCAGAAGTGATATAGGATCGTGGTTGAAAATTCCAAGTAATGACATTATCGGTGTGAATGGCAGAGGAGAAGCGTGAAAATTTTTTGTTGCTTGGTATTCAAGTATGTAACATGAAAACGCAAGTAGGTAAATACTTTTTGAAGTTGCCTTTCTTGATGAAATAATCAAATAACGTGAAATAGCTATTTCAATACTCCACTTTGGTCTGTTAAAGTAAATCTAAGCAACGTTTTTGTCGCAGTATGTAAATAGATATAGTGATATGGAATTCTTTTTTTTTTTTTTTGCTTTTTGTAAACAGCTCAGTATACTTACTTATATCGGCGTAACTTTGACATAGCGTTGTGACAATCCAACAGTTTTATTACGCCATGTTACTGCCAACTGCCAAAATCTTCATACTTATTAATATATATGTTATCTAAGTTTTCGAAGTGAAAAAAAAATACGTGCGAATTATGTATATAGGTATACTTGTGCTTCTGATACCAAATTAAACGTATCTACTCTTGGTTTCAATGTGAGTCACACTTGAGATACAGGTAGATGGTTAAGTATATTTCCAAAGAATTTACAATATGAGTAGCTCAAGCTATGTATCTACCTATTTTTTGATTGATTAATTTAAAAAAATAGAATATGTACCGACTTTGTACGTTCATTCCGGTCGAAAGTACTTGGAGAAACAATAAAAGAAAAATTTGCATTCAATGCCCATGTAGGAAAACAGCACTAGGAGCAGTAATTATTTGCCATAGAACTGAAGTTTTGAGTAGTTATACAGCACACATTAGAAGTGCCTTAGTACTTGGTTTACTACTGAACAATAACGTTTCATCATACAGTTGTGATGTTTCAGTAAATATTTATCACTGCAAGGTGGTGATGTAGTGGTCACTTACTATACACAGTAATATTTTACTACTCAATGTTCTACGTTCCACTGACCAAAATTTTTCAGTAGTAATCAGATACTTTTAATACTCTTAGAAGAAGTGTGTCACAAAAATGTACATGAAGTTCTACTTTATCTTATCATTCAGTGACATGAGCAGTAAACCACTCTAAAATTTGAGAAAGGGGTGGTAAAAGTACGTTCTAGGATGATATATAGGTAGGTTTGTAATAATCGTTACTCACAATGAGTTGTGAAATCTAACCAGAATACTTGGTGTTGGTAATCGGTTTAGTTTCCTAGTGCTACTTTGCAAGTGGTAATACACCACTGCTACTAGATGGTGCAATTTTTGAGCAGGAATGCAACATTTTTCACTACTATACCAATCACATTCCTTAGTGGTGGAAGTCAATTACTACTGGTGAAACCGCACTACTATTCGTGATTTTTTAGTAATATACCAGTGTGGGTTTTTTCTACATGTACACATAGGATAGCACAATTTCAAAGTTTATAATTTGAGAATGGCGTGTTAGGCATGCTAGAAACAATGTGAATGAAAAAAGCACTGCACAACACTTGGTTAAGCTTTTGGCCTCCTTCAACAAAACTTGTCAACATATTACCTAAAGTAATAATTCTAGAAAATTTATACAATTTTTTTTTTCATTCATAGTGTAGGTATCCTCTTAAAGTCTTGAACTTCGCAAAGCATTCAGCTGCATAACTTTGCTTACAAATGAGAATCGGCTACAGGCCTAACAATTTCCCAATTTTTGCTTAGGTACTTCAATGATATAAAACTTACACTTTCTATAAATACGCAAGATGGCAACAATTTTGTTTTCAATAAAAAATTACTATAAAATAAACATAAAATTACGAGATAAGCGTATTGGTATAATGTAGTGAGAGAGAGGACTGAGGTAGATGTAGATAATGCGTATCTGTAATTATGCCATTATTTCAGAACACAAGAGTTTATTGCATCATTGTATGTAATGCAGATGCATTATCCAATTTTTGAGGCGTGTTCATGAGTTGATTTGACGAATTACCTAGGCATAGGTATTTGCAACACGACTTATCAATTAAATCATACGATCCAACGTTGCCAAAAATCGACCATGATTACGCATACTATTCCTACTACCTAGTTTAATTTTTTCAGTTGAAAAATAAAATTACTGTTATTACAAAGTATTATCATAGGTTGAAATGTGGGGGAGGTAATTACTCTCAAGTTCATCGCGTCATTTCGAGTAGGCACTATCGCTTATGGCGACAGGTGATGACAGCTTGATTCTAGTTAAGATTCGTTTGCTGTTTTCACAATTCGTTAGATACTTCATTCGTGCTACGGTTATCAAAGTTTTCGGTCGTAAGAAGTGGGTGTTGGATTTGAAATTTTAATCGAAGGTAAATTGCACCTAGTTATTATTTAAATTTTTATTTATATCGTGTGTTTTTATAAAAAAGTTAAGAATATTATAGGTACCTCTAATTAAATCTACCTATGCGATTTTATACAAATATGTACTTTTACGATTAATACAGGTACTAACAATTCGATGTTGCCGTACCAAAGCACTTTTATAAGTTGCATAACATTGTGTACTACTACCTATCTAAGTATATTTTTATTGTTTTGCTCTTTGGCTACTCTGTTCCGAAAATGAAAATTCATATGTAGATGCCACCATGACCTCAAAAAATTTGAATTTGTTCTTACACTAGTATGTGATTTCAATCAATCATCAACAATTATAAATTATGAAAATTTCCCAAGAATTATGAATAGAGTAGTAAAACGTATCTTAATTTTTGAGGTTTGTTGTTCTTTCCTTACCTTCTCTCTCAAGAAAAAAATTGTAATAATAATAATGACGATAATAACAAATAAGTTTCGATAAAACAGTACAGTTGCTTTCGAAGGTAGGTTGTAGAAGTGTTGAAAACAGGATAAAGTTGTATCTCGATTTTGATTTACTTAACTCTCCTTGGAACTTCGTACTGTACATCTAAAAGGTGCGATTTGAGTTTCTTCGTCTGCCTGAACAGGCAACTCGATTGGGTTCCATTTTTAGCGGTCAAAATGAGCTTTGAAAGTTCGCGGATCGCAAAATCAAATTTTCACCATGAGAAACGCGCGGGTTGCAATGCTCCCAGTATAGTTGGAAACAGCATGTCAACCCCCACCCCAACCAACTTTTAAGCCTTCTATGATGATTTTTTAACTTTTTACGAACTTTCAAAAAATATTCCTAACAGGAACATGCACTAGGAGTGAAATTTCAAACATGAATGCTGAAAATTTGATTTTGTTGAGTTTTTGACATGCTCTTTCTAACTATCTAGTTTCATCAAAATCAGAGCAACACAGTCCGCGCGCTTTCCATGTTAAAAATTTGATTTTTGCGATCTGTGAACTTTCGAAGTTTATTTTGAACCTTAAAAACGTTATGTAATCCAGCTGCCAGTGGGTCAAGAAGACACAAAAACTCAAATCGTACCCTTTAGATATACTGAGCGAAGTTTCAAGAGGAGTTGATTTGCCAAAATTGAAAAAATATATTCTTTTTCAAAAAACTTTCGAAAATGTCCTACCTTGAGGACCCTTAGCATCGCTCTTCCCTTTGAGATATCGGGTTCAAATTTTATACGGTTATTTTTCCCATTCAAAATAAGTATCTTCATTGAAAATGGTTAAAATCGGAAAAATGTTTTTTTTTTTTCGCTCTACCCTAATAGTTAAACAACAATAACTAACAAAAAGTCTCAAAATAATAACTAATCACACTTCTACACAATAATTTTTTGATGGTAGGTTCTAAAAATTGAAAAGGCGAATAAAAAGTAGCTCGAAAATAACCGGTAGATTTTTAAAACAATATAAAGCTTCGATTATATCCGGTTGTCTGATTTCTGAAAATTAACCGCGAACCCCGCCATATAGTAGGCCGAAAAACCAAAGGAATTGAGATATTTTATTTTCAAAATTTCCTTTTTTACGCAAACCTGCTGCTCACTTTGAAAATTCTTTGAAAAAAATTAATAATCATAAAAATTTGCTGTTTGCTGCAAAATACAGTGTATACGCTCGAGTATGTGTGATATAAAAATCAAGAGTGAGGGTGAAACGGTTCATAAAATATAACAAAAAAACACACAAAAAACATGACTAAAAATTTGTAAATTTTTTAGTTTTTTGTGAATAACTTCTGAAAAAATTACTATAAACTCTTCGCTAAAAATATTTAAAATGAGTAGCAGCTCATCCCCTCTCAATCGCTCGAGCAGAAACTTTGAAGGTTGCTTCCCAGCGGAGAAAAAAAAACATTGAGTGTTAAAAAATGGAAAATTGCGTATTTTTGAGAAAAAAATTAATAAATTTCAAAATTTTACGTTTTTTTTTTTCATTGTAAAGCAAGGAAGTAACTATCAGGGTTTCGGTTCAGACCATGAAGTGGGAGGATGTCCTGCTAGTTATTTCAAAGATTTTGCTTTTTCAGAAGTATCCATAAAAATCTGAAAAATCAAATAAGTTTTTTCATTTGCATTTCATCCCCACTCTTAATTTGTTTACCACAGTCACTCCTTTATATTCCTTGCCTTGTGGCGCAATCGTTTGTTTTCTCTCACATTTACCTTCAAAATTAACATTTTTCCCCAATATTTTTCCAAAAATGACTGATATTTTTTTGCTTCATATAAATACAACGTTCGGGGTTATACTACTTCAATCATTGAGTTGAAGGTGCTCTCCAGTTCATTTTGAAATCTTTTAATGAGGTGCTCATTACGGTTTTTTCAAAAGTTATTCACAAAAAACTAAAAAAGTTACAAATTTTCAGTCATGTTTTTTAATATTTATTTTTCCATATTTTACGAAGCACTTCACTCCAACTCTTTGATTTTTATACCACTCATACTCGAGAATACACTCTATGTTTTAGGACAAATAGCAAATTTTTATCATTATTAATTTTTTTCTATGAATTTTCAAAGTGAGCCGCAGGTTTGATGGATAATGAAATTATGAAAATAACATATCTCAGTCCCTTTGGTTTTTTGGGTATGCTAACCATTATTATACGTAAGTCTCATGAGTTGACATATCACTGGTTTAAGAATGTATATGTATATATAGTGATGTAATAAGTAATTAAGCTAATTTAAATAGGATTTTTTTGTATATTTTTTAATTTTTTGATAACCTTGGTTATACGGAGAAATTAATTTTAACATAAGATAATTCTCCGTTTTCTAACACCCTCTTTTCGATACTCACATGATATATTATTAATTTCACATCGGTCTTTTCAGAAATTAATTTGAAGGAAACATGAGTTCCTACAAATTGACGTATTTCGCAGTAAAAGGTCTTGGAGAACCTATTCGATTCTTATTAAGTTACGGGGATGTTGACTTTGTTGACGATCGATTCAAAAAAGAAGACTGGCCAACAATCAAAAAAGGTAAAATTCATACCTACATATGTATAATGTATTCATTGTACTGGACAGCCGATTGTAATAACATCGATTTCTACGTCACTTTCTGTTATATTTTAGATACACCATTCGGTCAAGTGCCTGTACTCGAAGTAAATGGTAAAAAAATCTGCCAATCGACTGCCATATGCCGTTATTTAGCCAAACAATTTGGCCTTGCAGGAATCGACGATTGGGAAAATCTTGAAATTGATTCCACAGTAGATACAATTATTGATATTCGAGCGAGTACGTTTTCAGATTGTGTTGATAGCTCTTTGATTATTTGTACTCCCACGTCTAAAATAATAATTTGATCACCTATCAACCTACCTACCTAGTACCTACCTAAATATCATACGTATGTATTTTATTCTGTACAGAAATGTTGGCTCACCATTACGAAGATAATGATGAAGCTAAAGCCAAAAAGAATGGAATAGCCAAAGAAGTCGTACCTTCATATATTCAACGTTTAGATGAACAAGTCAAGAAAAATGGTGGATATCTCGTCGGTGGAAAGTTGACTTGGGCTGATGTTTTTTTTGCTGCAACTATCGATGGTCTATCTCTTGACGATATTATTGAAAATGCGGATAATCTGAAAAAATTAAAAGATAAAGTATTGGCTCTACCTGGTATTAAGACTTGGATTAGTAAGCGTCCTGAAAATAATTTCTGAAGTCATTCAAAACAATGATAATTTTATAATTTATTTATTTTTAATAAATAGTTGAATAGAGAAAATTCATATGATTTTTTAGTAAACTCTAGGTATGCAGGATAGAACTGATTTTTCAAACAATCGAGACGATACACTATGTTATTCAACGTAACAATATTTATTGGTAAAGTTAAGGAAGGTGTTTTTGAAAATGCGTAAACAATCATATTAGACATTGATAATTTTTTTTTGCTCATAAATAGGATGGTTTTCTTATACGACGTTTAATGGACATATTGTATCCGTTCATGACATCTATAACGAATCCCATATTCAATTTGATATCCTCCATTGCCATGGTCGTATGGAAACTGAATTTTCGTAATAACGTTGATAATACGAGTTTCATTTCGAATATAGCGAAATTTTGACCTGAAAAAAGAGATTAGGTAAAAGATGTTAATTAATCCGTCATTATAACGAATGAATGGAAAAAAATTGTAATATGTTTTTCCGGTTGTTTTCTTCTGTCTGGACGTAATTATACACGGATATACTCTTACCTATACAGTTTCTAGCACCTGCGCTGAACGGAATATACGCCAGTTTAGGCCTATCTTGAACAGCTTCAGGACTAAAATTATCCGGATTGAATTCCCAAGGATCTGGATAATATTCGGGGTTAAAATGAACTGCTCCTATGGAAATCATGACTGCGGTACCAGCGGGAAATATACGGTCTCCTGTCGAATAAATAAATTGGGAGGTAAACAGATAAGTGTATTAGTTATAAATTCATTATTTTGGAACATTTATGTTGAGTAGGTAAGTAGATACTAGTTTCACTCATTGCGTGAGCAATCGACTAATCATATAAACTCCTACTACTACCTACCTATTTTGCAATCTTCTTGTACATTTCTCATGATATAAGGAACTAAAGGAAATCTCCGCAAAGTCTCTTTTAATACTTGATCAAGGTATGATAATCGTTTGGTATCTTCAAGTTCCGGGTCGCGATCGCTATCACCAAATATTTCGTAAAGTTCGTCATATATTTTAACCTGTGTAACGTACGTGTTCGTTAATCTCACTGTACCCGGCTACTTAATATGTACTTCCTACTTACTCAGTAGTACGATTTTTTATTCTGGATAATTTTTAATACCAACCTGTATATCTTGATGAATGGCTATAGCCAATAAAAAGAAACATAGTATACTCGCGCTGGTATTTGTTCCCTGGAAAATAGACCGTATGTCACATATTCGTGAATTTTGTTTACCGTAGTATTTATCTATGTATGTGCTACATTGACTAAAAAAGTCGCATTAATCGTTTATCAGTGCATAAGTTGTAAAAACTTACTCCAGATATTATATTGATTATTTCATCGTGTACAACTTTCTCATCATATCCTTCATTGAGCAATTCATAAGCACAAGTTAAAAAAGATTTAGGTGGTATCTCATCGATAGGTATTTTATCAGGATTTTCTTTGTGAAGAATGATTTCTTCGGTGATAAAATTCATTTTATCGTTCACCATCTATCAAAAGTAAAAAACAATTTTTAAAAAACACTAGAACGTCAACGTACTAGTTAGTTGAAGGCATGATTTGAAATTAATTTGAAATTTTTAATAGATGACTTTACATTGAACTACACAGGAGTTAAATTTTAAAATGACGATAATGATTAGTAAAAATATTGCTATAAATTGGTCCTCAAATATAAAAATTGATATTTTAAAATAATTGGATGGAAAGAAATGACTTATTAATTTTTTTTCAATATTTTTGACCTCGAAGAATTTACTAGAATTCGATATTATGAGTACTTACAGAGGCAAACGGAAAACCTTTTGCACTGATCACCTTTGATTTGAACCAAACCGAACTAGATCAAAAGAGCATGTCATAAAACCTCTGTAGCTAGAATTTCAGCTGCCGAAGTTGATTTCTCGACTTTTGGCGAATTTTTGAAAATTTTAAAATATCTTATATGTAAGCTGATATATGATTAAAAAACCAACATTTTTGAAAATCAGAAACAATTGAAGTTAAGAAGTTGAAAATTTAATGCCTACTTGATTTTGACCTGCCAAATCCATCTTTGGCGTTTTCCAACTGGTTTAGAGCTTTTGGAGAAAAATTATTTTTCTCCAGGATTTTGAAATTGCTCTTCATTGGCTGGAAATGAACTCGCGGAGCTACAAATTTTTATGATATGCACTAGGAGGGTGTAGTGAAAAAAAATTACGGAATGACGAGAAATGAAGGTTATAAAAATGTGGGGTCTCTTACTTGACCCTTACTCAACCCCCTTTTAGTTTAAAATTTCAAAATTTACATGAAGAATTGAGAAAACATTTTTTTCGATTTTTTTTTTGTGCTAACATGTTGTAGTAGACCACATGAGACCAAACAAAAACTTTTCGTAATTTTTTTTGGCTTTTCAGGAGTTTAAAAACTGTATTTAAAAATGAAGAAAATTGAATAAGTATTTCGAATTTTTTTGAAGTGAAAGAACAAAAAAAAAATACTTTTATTTACTATGTGATAAAAATGACAAGGTTTCGTATTTTTACTTCATTACCTTGAAAAAATTTTAAGTACCTAATTGATTAAACAATTTTTCTTTCAATTCTTCAGGTAAATGTTGAAATTTTAAACTAAAAGTGGGGTGGGTAAAGGTGAAGTAAGAGACTCCAAATTTTTAACACCTTTATTCGACGTCATTTCACAACTTTTTTTCAGAACCCCCCCCCCCAATCTCAAAAAAAAACTAAAATTAAGACGCCCGATTGTATAGTACATCCATTACCCATTCAATAGATGAAGTTTTTTTCCAAAGAATTCCAGTTGGCGCGGCGGGTGGAAAAGTATATTTTTATGATATTTTTCAAATTATCAATTGATCAAAAATTACACTTCCGTACCCATCGCCAGGAATTCGCAGAAAAAAACTTTAATCTATTAGCTGAGTCCCCATTATAAGTCATACAAATTTTTAGCTGCCGAAAAGATTTTTTCACTCGGTAAGGAGTAATTTCAAAATCAGGGAGAAAATAATTTTTTTCTACGAGCCATAGACCGGCTGAAAAAACCGCTAAAAAATGGATTTGGCTGATCAAAATTAAGCAGGTAAGAAATTTCCGCTCCCAACTTGAATGGTTTCTGTCCATATTAGTCATGAAATTTTTTTTTTAATTTTCAAAAATTCCGTTAAAATCTAAAAATTAACTTCGGCAGCTGAAATTTTGGTTGTGGTGGTTTTTTGACATGATTTTTCCTTCTAGCTTTGGTTTCATTCGAATCGGAGCTAAGCAATCATTGGATAAGGTTCTTTTGTTAGATGACTAATGGGATGCCCAAAATGCGTCGTCATTGGAACTCGGGCTTTACTTTCATATAATTAATCTTCATTTTACATTTTCTTTAATTTTCGGTGTCTACCTGTAATAATTAACGTATACATTGCCCTATACACAACCGAAGTAAGATCAAATTTCAATTTTGAATTTGTGTATAAAACGAATGTCAAGCAGGTATCAATGTACCTATGTATTAGGTACATGCAAGTCATACAGCGTGACCTGGAAACTTTGAACCAACGATTAAATTATACTAAAGCTTCATGCACCTATCTATCTACCGACGTATATATTTAACTTACGTAATAATTCTATCAATACCCACCTTTTTTGAAAATTCAACTATTTTTGTTTGTATTTCTGTACTCTGTTTCTTATAATAAAAATCGCTGATGATTTTCATGTGAAACCAAGGTAAGCACATTCTCTCAAAACTTATTTGTAATCCTCTAGAATAAAATAGGTATTTAATGGTATTTAGAAATATCCATACTCGTATTCTTTCTATTACATGAAAGTAGGTACAAAATTATCGTTATCTTACTTGGCCATATTTTGATGAAACTGGCTTGATAATGGAGCACCCCAACCCATTTCAACGTTCAACATTAATTCTGTAACAGTTTGTGAAATCTACTTAGGCACATTAACCACTTGCGAGAAGTACCAGCATACATATAGGTCTAAATCAAAAAGAAAATGGGCTTTGAAAAATCAAATGTTTCCATTACTTGATATGATATCAAACGATAAATAAGATGCGTGATTCCAAATATTAAATTCAGGTCCATCAACTTGTTCTTCAATGATTTTTACAGCATTTCGCATTTTATCATTTATAGGAATTGCATATCTTTCGAATCTATTGTTTCCAAAAGCGGAGGTAAGCTTTTTTCTATTCTTCTTCCAAATTTCCACTGTAAATTAAAAATATATCATACTTATCAAAAGAGTTTTCGTAATGCTTTAAAAAACGTTAATCGAATAAAAATACCAGACGCGGTGAATAATCCATCACCCCAATAATCGTGAAAAGGTGCGAACATTTCGGGTTTCCCCAACATTTTCGAACACATGAAAACTACCTGCAAAATAGTTAAATGATTACTTTCAGCAACGCACAAATATATGAAGTTTTTCCTACTCTTCATGAATTGCGTATAAGCTAATACTTCTAAATCTTCTAATTTTGATAATCCCACGACAAGATGTCTGCCAAACCATAATTTGTATACGTGTCCATATTTATCCAATAATTCCACAGCTTTTTTCAATGAGTCTAAATGAAAATCGTGCAAAGAAACTTGAAAATTCGTTTATGATCATCTTATAAATAGGCATTTGTTTAGGAAAAAAAAGAAACTGACTTTCACCGTAGATGAAATCTGCATAACTTCCAAATATAGACGATTCTGGTGGACCGGGTATCGTGTCAGCAAATTTCACTAAACGCGGGTCCCTTCGGTATGTTTTAATAATGTATTGAAGAATGAATACAATTAATACCAATAATAAGAAAACATACAACGCATTTGTAAAATAACATGAGAACAAGTTTGAGTATATGAAAGGCATCTGAAATAAACGAATAGATAAATAATTTAAGAAACTCGATCGTATGTGTACAGCCTACATTAGCAGGTACTTATATAAATTTACAACATGCACTGTTTCTTACCTTTTTTAAAATGATACAAAACTATTTACTACAGTGCAAATAATATCAACTTTGAATATGTAAAAATAACTTCTTTTTTAGATAGATACCAAATGGAACTAATCCTGTATACCTTTAATTAATAATCAACATTTTCCTATTAAAATATACAAGACCTTATTTAACATTATTTATCTATCAGCACAAATACATGTAAGCGATAAATTTTTTCACGCAAAGTTTTTCCAAATCTAATACTTAATTTTCAAAATAAAACATATTCATTTCAATTCCGAGCATATCTTCGCCTCGTGTAAATAAATAATTCGCTATCAGAAAATGATAAATCAAAAAAAATCCATACTTTAATTAGAATTGACGTACTTTTACGCAAGTATAATGCACGCATCAATCGAACCATATAAAAGCATTATTATTATCGATAGATTTGTTTTCTAATTCGACGCTTAATCAACAAGTTGCGGTTACTCGTTCTACGCATTATCATCAATCGTTATTCCAACATGACAAAGTTTCGTCCTATGAAATAAGTAATTTTTGTCATCCGATATATAATGTTTCTGCTTAATGGGATTGGTAACAAGAACGTATAGGAATACTTCGTCCATTGAGGGAGGGGGGGGAGTATGTGAAATAGGTATGTACATACCGATACATTTTCTCATAGAGAAAAAAAGGTTCATATGGTCGCTAGGAGTGATTTGCTGTGTCTACGAGTATGATTTAGTTCAAAATCGCGTTTTTCAATAACACTTCGTTTACTGTTTTATACTGTAAATAAAACTGTCCGCATTACACCAGATCTCCTTCCTGTTGAGAAAGTTCTAATAAGGTACACAGTTTTTCACAATAATTGATCATAAGCTCGTGAATCGTGTTTTAATCGTCAGTTTTGACCAAAATTCGTTTTTTTTGCATGCGTACCACCCTATAGCCCCACCCCTCCTTTGATACAAACTTCAGAACAGTGCTACATTCGTATTCTGCGCCCTTCAAAACATATATCATATCTTCTGTAGAAGTGCTACAATACTTGATGGGATAAGAGGCACGCGGGCAGAGAGACAGAGGATATCGAGATGGTAACCCCTCCGTAGTGTGGCCTCGTGAAAAACGCGAAGTATACGTCCGTACCTAGAGGCCCGTGCGTTTACCGATCCGTCCGCCCCAACGTCTCGTCCAAATCTACCCTAACAACCCTGGCCCACACATACCAAAGGTCCGCACATATCAGAAGGATATGCACGCACCTGAGGGGATTGAACCCGCACGTACTTAGAGACCCTCACTTACCTACAAAAATTGGCCCAGACATACCCTGAGAGGCTTGATCGTTAAGCGAGCGAGTAAAACAAGACAAGTATTAAAACGAGTATATTATACAAGCACTAGCCATCAAGTGATTTCAACCCTGCACTGCCTCGCATTTTATAGTTTTTCAAGCGACCATCCGCGTGTCCGACAAGCACAGGGTTGTTACAAAATATACGTAAAACAAACATGTGCGAGATATAAGGAAAAAAATTTCCCTGATATCCTTTAAAAATTATACGAAACTACTTACTGTAATGTAAGTAATATCAACTTTAAATGTAGCCAATAAAAATAACTTTTTCTTTTAGTATACCTATATAATGTAAATATTACCGAATGAAACTAACCCTTCATACCCACTCTTCATAATCAAAATTTTCTTATCGAATTCGAAATTTGCACCACCATTATTCAACATAATTATTTATCTATCAGTACAAATACATGTAATTGATGAATTTTTATGCATTTCTTCACATTGTGTAAATGATTAATTAGGGGCTTTCTTTAAAAACAAAAACAAAATACATGGTCCGCTAGACATGATTTTACAAAAAAGGAATAACCCGCACCGATGTTTGTGCACATTTCGTAACATTATGTGTGGTAGATCAATTTACTATCAGAAAATAACGCTATAAAAAGAAAATACATGGTTAGAACTGATGTACTTAATCGTAAATATAATACGCGTCCCAATCGAACCGTATTAAAATAATATTATTATTATCGATAGATTGGTTTTCTAATTCGACGCTTAATCAACAAGTTGAGATTACTTGTGCTACGCATTACTGAACCCATGTTTAATTTTATATCGTCCATCGTCATCTTTGTATGAAAACTGAAATTTCTCAACAATGAGCTCAATATTAATTTGAACTCCAACATGGCAAAGTTTCGTCCTATGAAATAAGTAATTCGTGTTAATCGACAAAATATGTACCTGCTTAGCAGTGATTAGTAACAAAAACGTACAGGTCAATTTCGTCCATTATTGAGGACAAAATATGTAAAACAGGTACATACATACCTATACAGTTTCGAGCAGCTGCACTAAACGGTATAAATGCTAGTTTATGACGTTTTTTTATAGCTTCAGGACTAAAATTTTCCGGATTGAAATCCATAGGATTTGGGTAATATTCGGGGTTAAAGTGAAGAGCACCGATGGATATTAAAATGGCAGTTCCGGTTGGAAATACAAGATCACCTGCAAAATAGCAATTGAATATTGTGAATTTGTTTGTCAAATAGTAGGTATACAAGGTGTAATTGATAAATATCAGATGTTACAAGAACCTATTTTACTATCTTCTTGAACTTTTCTGAATATAAATGGAGAAATGGTGAATCTTCTTAAGGATTCTTTTAATACTTGATCGAGGTATGACAGCTGTTTTATATCTTCTTGATCAGCATCACGGTCGTTATCACCAAATACTTCATATATTTCATTGTAAAGTTTATCCTTTGAATTAAAATGAAAAAAATGAAGTAATTATAATAAGCTAGACGCGTCAGACAATTTAAATATCGCAAAAGGTATTTGAATTCAATCGATCAAACTCCTAACCTGAATATCCTGATGAATAGCGATAGCAATCAAGAAAAAGGAAATGACACTGGCATTTGTATTTGTGCCCTGGAATGACAAGAGCAGCCAATTTAAGAAACACTATTTTCATAATACTGTTCTGTGTTTTGAATCTACATAATTTTAATAATTACCCCCGATATAACGGTGTATATTTCATCGTAGATAATTTTTTCATCATAACCTTCGATGAGTAATTTGTGAGCGATTTCACCAAATGATTTGGCTCGTTCTACACAGGCAGAAAATTTATAAAGCTACGAACAAATTCTATTTGAAAATTATTAACGCGAATTGAGGATTTATGGCAATGGTATCTATGTATTCGCTTATTACAAATTTACAAAGAATATTAAAAACAAAAAAAACATAAAAACATAAAAAGCATGAACAAAGAAAAATCAGTCATCTCACCTTCTGCTGGTTGGCTATTATCATCATAACGTGGTATACGATTTACTTCACATTTTCTATTACTTAAAACCTATTTTAAAGCATGAGAAATAGAAATTATTGGTAAAATTCAAATAATATTTGAATTGTCGCAAAAAGAAGTTAGAACTCATAAGCCTTAATGCTGTAATCCTGCAACTCAAGTTACAATCACGTCGATAGTTTCGACAACTATCGGTGAAGGAACAATATTGTCACACCGGGTTATATCTAAAACATTTACCTTTGCCTGTACGGCTCTATTTCACCTACATTAAACAATGTGGAATTGACAAATTACAATTTTAGTAAACAATGCATCTAAATTTAAAATAAATTGGTGGATAGATATATATATATATATAGCCAATTACTTTTCTCGAAAAATCTAATATAGAATCAGTTATGTCGTGGAGTTGTTTATGATGAAACAAATAATCGATAAATTTGATTTGAAACCAAGGCAAACACATTCTATTAAAACAGATTTGTTGCGCTCTAAAATTGAAAAAAAAATTGTTTTATAAGCAATCGAGGGAATGTGCTATAAACACGTATTATTTTTATTACTTTCAAAACAAAAAATTTTACTTTGTCAAGTTTTGATGAAATTTTGTAATCGATTCACTATCCCAACAGTCGACTTCCACATCCAGCATAGTTTCTGCAATAAGTAAACTGACTATTTGAAATTCTTAGAAAAAAAAATAGCCTACGTACCTACTTTATACCTACATCTGCGTTAAATTTCTCATTCAATTTACTTGTAATCACTTCGTAGGATAAATAAACGAAGAAATCCCAAGCATTAAACTCTTGTTTATCGATTAACATTTTCATCTTGTTTATTTTGTGGCGAGTGATATCATTAATTTGAGCTGGGTAGATATCGAATCGATGATTGGTAAAAGCTGCGTGAAATTTCTTTCTATTGTTCTTCCAAATATTCACTGCAAGTGACGGAATTTCATAAAAATAAGTAATGTTTTATTCACATAGTTGAAGCCGTTGAAGGCAATGTTTCAGTATGAATGTTTTACTTTACTTACGGGGAGCGGTGAATAAACCGTCGCCCCAAATATCATGATATGGCTGAAAGATTTCTGGTTTTTCTAGCATTTTTGAACTCATGAAAATACTCTAAAAAGTTTTTTTTGCATAAATGTAAGTATCGCCATTATTATTAATAACATTAATAAGGCTTATTTTATAATTTTTAAAATTTGGCAGTTTTCTTTTTCAAATGTTATAATTTTACTTCATAGTTGAACTATGTTTAGCACAAACTTCTATATCTTCGACTTTCGATAATCCCACCACAAGGTATTTGCCGAACCATAATTTGTACACATGTCCATACTTCTGAACCAAATCAATTGTAGTTTTCAAAGAATCTATTCACACATAATTTAATTAAAATAATGATCATAGAGAGATCAAATAAATTCAATTAAATTATTATTTTCAATTAATATTTTATTAATAAATTTATTAGAGGTAGCAGTTAGATATCTTTTTTGATGCTGACAGAATAGGTAAATAACATTAAAAAAAAAAGTATTATGAAATATACCCTCTCCGTAATAAAACTGTGCGTAACTTCCAAAAAATGGGATTGTACGGGGACCTGGAAGTTGATCAGCAAATTTCACCAATCGAGGATCTTTTTGATAACTCTGAATAAAAAATCTCATCAATATTACAACGAGAATCGCCGTTACGAAAACATATTGCAACATCGCGAAATCAATAAAAAGTAAATTTTGAAAATTCAAAATCATCTTAGAAAAGAATTTTTTTAATGTAACATTAATTTAAAATAAATAAAAGTAATTTGGTATCTATCTACCTAATACCTTTTCATTTTTTTAACGAAAAAAAATTGTCGCGTAAAATTGAATTTTATTTTATCGTATTTATTGCTAAATTTTTTTCAGTTGCCATCAATAAGTTGGCGTTGTAAAGTGTTTAATTGGTTAATAATATTGACATTATGTGCAGATAATAAGAGGCATTTGTACGTAAAATACAACCATTCAAAATTTGTAATTCGGGTTTTCACTGATTCTAATAGCAATATAATCTAATTTTATGGTATAGATTAATAAATTCAAACGCTGTTTATGATCCCATTAATCCAGAGATAACATTTTTATCAGCAATATTAAGTATGAAGGTATTGGAAAAATATTATATTATAAACTAGCTTTGTACCGTGGTATCTGATGCAATTAACAAACTGTTATTAAAATAAAATATGTTTGTGAGTATAGTAGTACAGAAAAAATTATTGCAAATATGAAGGTTTTCTTATTCTTGATTTAATTGACATCCAATATCCATCAGGACTGGTCATTAAGAAACCCATATTCATTTGCACGTCTTCCATTTTTACTGTAGTATGGAAACTGAAATGTCTCAATAATGCGATCAACGTTAGTTTCATTTCCAATATGGCGTAATTTTGTCCTGCGATATAAGCGAGAATTAATAATTCAATAATGATACCTTTTGATACCAGAATCAATAAAGCGAATAAAGTAAACTAACCAATACAATTCCTGGGACCAGCACTAAAAGGTAAAAAAGTCAGTTTATGACGTTTGTCCACCTTTTCAGGGCTAAAATTTTCTGGATTAAATTTGTATGGATCTGGATAATAATCCGGATTAAAATGAACACCAATTATGGATATTAAAAGAGCTGTACCAGCTGGGAATACTCGATCACCTATTAATGTAAAAATGAGGGAGCAACATATTATTATCTTCAGGAATCTACCTTTTAACATTAACTCATGCAATACTAATGTGAATTCAGTTAGGTACCTATTTTGCTATCTTCTTCTACATCTCTAAATATGACCGGAACTAAAGTAAATCTTCGTAACGTTTCTTTTAATACTTGATCAAGGTAAGGTAATCGTTTAATATCATCGTGATCCGCATATCGATCACCTTCACCAAATACTTCAAAAATTTCATCGTACAATTTATTCTAAAATTTTCAATTCCGCGTTAAAACACGAGATTTGAATACTATTTTATTTTTTTTGATCAATCAGTTATAGAACCTGGATATCTTGATGAATAGCAACAGCCAATAAGAAAAACGAATTAGTAATTGCTGTAGTGTCAGTACCCTGTAATAGGTAGAATGATATCATTGTTAGGTGAGCTTTTTTTTATCAACAAATTTATATAAAAAGTAATAATGGGGGCATGTATAACTTACTCCTGTAATCATTGTAATAATTTCGTCATGCATTAAAGTCTCATTACTTGCTTCCTCTTGTAATTCATACGCTGCGGTTAGAAATGATTTCAATGATATCGCTATAAAATTGAAAAATATATTTTTAAAAGTTCGATAACATGTTTGAACTCAGATTAGGTCAGTACCTTCATCAGGTGACTGATTTGTTACGTTTTTACGGGATATTATATCGTGCTTGATTTCTTCCATTTTATCTTGTACCGTCTGAAAAAAATATTCAGTATACGTTTCATTACATGTAAAAGTTCGAGTGTGTGTGTATGATTTCGATTATTTATTTACGGCATTAAATAGGCAGTTTAATCGACACCGCAAAATAATGAACCATGCTACGGTCAGTTGCTTGGTTGCTAAAGGAAGAATAAATATTAGTTTACTTGTTGTGAAAATTTCAGCATACTCCCTCTAACTTCTGCAACTTGTTTTCCGTAAAATAAATTTCTGATCCATTTAATATGTAACCATGGTCTGAACATTTTCAAAAAACTTGTTTCCATACCTCTAGAATAAAAATTAACAATGCAAGTATCAACATATTTTTTATATGTGCATAAAATGTTCATTTTTATTCCTGGCTTTTCTTCAGTTGAATATTTTATTTGTATATTTTACCGAGCTCAATTACTGCACAAATACTACCAAACTACCAAAAACTAGATTCATTCAATTTTTTATACTTATTTCTGTACCATCAAAGCTTTTGTGATTTGAAAAACGAACCCTTATGGCGAATTTCATGATTATTTTTAGGTAATCTATCATTAATACTTCTTTACTTACATTTTCACACATTCGTGAAACTGTAACACTGATTTGTCGTGCGAATTCAGTTCAACATTCAAAGATGTTTCTAAAAATCGAAATAGAATTTTAAATATTTGTTATTAAAATGAACAATAGTCATCCGTTACATTCATAATATTAACATTTTCTTACTTGTGATCACGTCGAAGGATAAATAAGGTAAATAATCCCAAGCATCGAATTCTGGCCCATTTATTATTTTTTTCATTTTATTAACCATGGAGTATATCTTATCATTGAATTCAGGCGTATAAAACCCCATTATATTATTACCAAAGATGGGCTGAAATCGTTTTCTATTTTTTTTCCAGATATGCACTAAAATTAAGATCATATTAGTTAAGTCGCTTTAGATTTCATTGTTGCTCAAGTACGCTAAAAGTGTACCGAAACTTTTTCAATGATCCTTTCAGAAAATCATCAAACATGTTGTCGGGTTTTTGTGTAAACAGATCATGCCAAATAAATTAAAATGCAACTTTTTTTTTGTGTACTTACCTAATTAAATTTATTGCGAAGTAATAATAAATTTCTAAATTTTATCAGTTTTACTTTTTGAATAAATTTAATTCGTTTGATTAATTAATGAATTATCTATTTAATTATGAAATCAAAGTTATTTTACTTGATATTTAAAATAATTACCTATGAAATATAATGGGATTTAGTGAATAAACTTGGTGTACATACATATACAGCCATTTTTTGGTACTATAAACTATTTGATGCCAACATATTGTTTAATAAAGAATTGTACAATTTTATACTATTTATAATATAGTATTCTTACTTGGGCCAGTAAATATTCCATCACCCCAAAAATCTTGAAATGGTCTGAATAGTTCTGGTTTACCCAACATCTTTGAATTCATGAAAACATCCTGGGAATGTTATTATTTTACGGTTGAATTAAATAAAATTTTATGAGTGATTTAAATACCTATTTTCGAAAATTTTTAAGCTCGAACACAAATTATTCAAAAAAGAAATTTATTTAGTATTCATCACAAACAAGTATCTTTCTCCACACTCGGATAATATTACGCAAGGATACTATGTAAAAAACAAAAGTTCTTAGGGATGCAAAAACTTAGGTACCTCCAAATCCTCAGCTTTTGATAAACCAACGACTAAATGTTTACCAAACCATAGTCTATAAAGCTCACCGTACTTTTCTGAATATGCCATTAATTTTTCCATTGCATCTAAATAAATATTTTGTGTAAACAATGATTAAACTTATCAGATTATAAGAAAGTACAGGTTTACATACATTTTCCTCCATAGTAAAACTCTAAACCATTCCCCACTAAAGGTAAACTTAGAGGGCCAGGCAACGTTTCAGCAAATTTCACATACCTGGGATCTCTTTTAAACATTTTAAGAAAATAATTGTACAGCAGCATAACAACAATAATAACAAGAGTAATTAAAACGGGAACATAATTCCACACAACAATCTCTTGAAATTTCGACATCTGTAAATTTTTTTCAGGAAAGTTATTCCGTTATGGTACATACATAACTATTGTAACTCAACAAAAAAACTTGGTTCATAAAAACAATTTGAAATATTTCACAAAAGTACCTTCAAATCAAGTTTGAATACTAGAGAAAGTTTTTACGACTTACTGTTCTGAAACTGAACGTGAACTAAGTTTTGTCTTGCACAGTACAGAAGAACTTTTTTATAGTAAGAGGTTAAAGGTTGTTAATAATCATATTATATACGATGTTATTCAGACGTGCTTCAAATGCATCTACGATAATAACATAATTTTTACGATGCGATGAGGTTTTAACCTTTTTTGTACAGTAAAAAGTAAGTAAAATTCACAAAATTATTACGAGAAAATGTGTTTCAAGGTATAAATTAAAGTAATCACTGGTAAAATTGAAGTAGTCCTATATTATCTTCGTTGAAAATGTGTATTTCGTTTCTTGTGCTTCTATCAATACGTATTGAAAGGATGTAAAAAAATCTGTGAAGTTTGATTCTAGGTTCTCGCTCATTTCAGATATTCATAGATTATCTACAGGGAAAGCATAACTGAAAGTTTTATATCGTGTGCGGATAATGTCACGAGTTTTATAATTTGTTTTGAAGAGTACAGAAATATTGAATTAATTTCAAAAAGATGATGGTGTCTGAAAATAAAAATTCATTTTCTAGCATAATTACATATGTACAGAAAAAATGACGCGATAATATGCTTGAAATTGGAGAAAAAAATCAGGGCAAAACCTTTAAAAAAATTTTAATTAAAAAAGATCTCATTGAAGACAACAGTTTTTCAGATAAATAATTACAAAGAAAAAACCGCAACATTTAATTGAACAAAGTAACTTTTATAACAATTGTTCATTAACATTTGCTGACATATCTAACAATTTCCAGGCAGCTCTAGGATTCAGTTCAGTGGTATCTCGACACAGAGCCCAAACATAATTTACTCTAAGAATTTTTTCTGGATCTCCTTCAACAATAGTACCATTTTTATTTTTCATACAAATAATTTGCTGAGCTTGAAAAGAAATAATTAAAACTGGACCCTGGTCCATCATTTTACCCATCAATAAATCAGTTTTATCGATATCTAAAACTTTAGAATTGAATACCAGTTGTTTCTGTATAGCTTCCTTTAAAGGGGTGGAAATTACGTTAAATGGAGCTTCGTGGCACCAATCTTTCAAAATTTCTAGATCTCCTCTCACAATAGCTTCTAATATATTAGGTATGATATCACGTTCACATAGTTTTAAAAATTCTTCTTTATCAAAATTTGGATCTAATTTACAGATTTCAGTAAGCACTTCTGATAATTCGGTTTTTTGGAACAGCCCGCCAACAATATCGGTAACTTTATCGGTAACGAAACGCGATGCCCTAACAACGGGATTATCACTTTCGTCGTATTGAATTTTCCAATCTAATATTTTATTTATTGTGGTATTGTTGTTCTTGAAATTTTGCCAATTTTGATAAAATCTGTAAAATGAACAAGTGGTCAGAACAATTTTTTTGGTATAGCCACTTTCCAAAATAATTGTATCTTACTTGGAATCTTTATGTAATTCTACACCGGTGGCTTCTTCGTTAGGAGCAATGTTGGCAGGATCCACTGCTGTGTCTATTCTTTTTCGTAGCTTAGCGGGAGGCTGATAAACGTTACCCGCAAAAGATGAATCATCGATTTCTTTTTTAACAGCTTCTGCAGTTTGTGAGATCGTTCGAAAAGCACTAGTTTTTCCAATTTTAGAACTACTTTCTGAAATAGATTCAGCAGCTTTTTCGGCAGTTTTACTAATCTCTTGTTTGAATTGTTCTGAAAAAATAGCAAATAATCGGTTTTATTTAAATTTGGATATCCATTTTTAAAAACGGGATTCTCACCGGCTTTTTTGGCTAAATCTGATTTTGATGCTTCTTCGATTACGTCATGTACCTTATGTTTAATTGAACCTAATCGTTCTTTCAATACTTCTGTACTTCTAGAAGCTTCACTTTCTACTGTTTCATATTTTTGTCTAAAACAATTTTCTGATTGGACGTTTAAAGAATTGGTACTCATTACCTAGTTAAAACCAAAAGTCGTTATAAGTTACCTAGCTTTTTTTAATGCTTCTGAATGCTCTAATTTATGTGCTTCCTCTCTAAACTTTTTCAGGTTTTCTTTCATTTCCTTATTTTTAGCGAACTCTTGCTTAATATTATCGAAAAATTTTCCAATAAATCCGGACTGCTTCTGAGGTTGTGAGGAATACGTATTGCACTTGAATTATACAAAAAAAAAACAAGAAACACATCAAAAAAGTAGATACTATTGACAACACTCTGATAACATTGAGAGGTTATTCCTTCGAACACTAGTTTGAATTTGAATTTATCATAAAATTATGATTCAAATAAACTTACTTGATCAATTCCATAATGGAGAGTTGGCCTAAGAATAAGGTTATTAGATATTCTGACAGCAGATAATCGTCGAGATATCTGCATATCAATCAACTTCACCGTAATTCTTAACATTTTGAGGTGTCGTCCTAATCGTAATTCTAGTCAATGTCTATAACATATTGCTTCAACAACAGTGAATCAAGTTTGAATAGTCAAAATACTTCGATTATAAAGGTGAAACAAATTCACAGAATGACTGATGCATGCAGGAATCTAGCATTATCTAAAAATTAATTTGAAATTATAGATGAAATCTTTCGGTCACAAGTATGAATCTACGAAAACGTTTTAAATTCATAAATTGATCTCGATAGTGCGGTGAAAAGAAAAATTATTTTGGAGCTTTATTCAGACATTCTGTTATCACGAGCTTTTTGCATATTCGGTTCATTGAGTATACGAAAAAAATTTCTTAAACTAAAGTCGAGCTTTTCTGGGATTTTGATATAGCGTTTTTAAGCAAAAGTAAAGAATTGATTCTTGTTAGGTGAAAAGAATAAACAAGACAAATACTTCTCAAGAAAATTGAGCCTGTAGAGGTAAATAAATGTAAACACCGTTTTAACGTGAAAAAACTAAATTTATTCGCGTAAGCTGGTGACATCCATATTACAATTTACATTTGTCGTAACGAGTTAAAAACAGATTACAGACTCGATATATTTATTTTTACGTATATTTATATTCACGTAGCCGCACATTTCACCCTTAAACCAATTAGAGAAGGGATGAAACAAGAAATTAAATCAACTGGTTTCCCAAGGGTTGAACCAGCTAATGGGAGAGAATGGATATTGCGTCATTACGCGTAAATACTTGGGAAATACCATATAATCATGGTAAAAGTGCGAAGCGAACGTTACCACTTCAAGCCTCCGCATGCGGAATTACCGCATCAACTATCGGGAATCGGGAACTCCAATGGGAACTCCAGTCCGCCATCCCCGGTGATGACCGGAACACGGGTACCGGTTGTTGGTGGATGGGATGATGGGAGCCTATTGTCTGCTTGACTGGTGAGTACTGGATAGTGGATAGCGGTGAATCGGTGAATAGTGAATGCAGGGGAATGAAAGATATTGTTTATTTTTATTATCACTATCAGCGAAAAATATATATGAATTATGAGAAATTGAAAATACATCATGCAAAGCATTGAAAGAATTTGAAATTCTGATTTCAGTTTGAATTTTTCATGTTTGTTTATTGATTTTCTAAGCTATGTTTTCGATGACTTATCAAGTGTATGAATTATAAAAAAAATTACATATATTGATTCAAAATTATGAAAAAAAATAAAATAAATAAGAAAGCTTGCACCAATTGTGGATTAGAGGTAATTTTTGGTAGTTTGCTTTAATATATTACGTTTATTACGAATGTTAAATCAGTGAGCATATTAGTAAAGAAAAATGTCGTTATCTGTTGTCACAGATTTATCATTTTATTATTTCTTTGCAGGCAGCTGTAGCTCGCAAAGTATGTTCTGGTTGTAATACACCATTTTATACCAAGAGACCAACTTATTTCTATGAAACTAAAGATGCCGAATCGTCCGATAAATCAGGGTCCTCGGGTGTCGGAGCTTCCTCTTCCAACGTTGGTACTAATATTAATACCAACGAAGACGGCAGCCGGAGACGTACTGAAAGAGTGAAAAGAGAAAAACCTCATTTTTACGACGCTTCAGAATTTCAAAATAAGAATAAGAAGGTGGAAGTAATGTCTGTGTGCTTTGGTTTTATAGAAATACTTTTAGCTTTAATAATTTTGTTGTTGAATTACAGAAAAAAAATGATAAAAGTAATCCGAAATCACTGACCACAAAACAAAGCAAATCTTTGGCTGCTCAGCTCAATAAAAAGGAAAAGAAGCGCTTGAAAGAGATAAAACTTCGCGAATCGTTGGCTGAAGCTGAAGATGAACGTATTTATGAGAGTATTATGACACCTGAGAAAGCTCAACAATTGGCCGTAATTCTAGAAGAACTAAACAATAAAATGGTGATATCTGCTTGGAAACCATCATAGGGATTCCAGCAAGTCATGTTTATTTTGAGCAGTCGGAAGAAAGTTTGCCATTTTGAAGCTTTGATCGTAATGATATATTTTGTTTTTAACGCGTGTCGTAATAACTCAAGGTTACTTTGTGATATATTTTAAGTTGAAGTTTAATTCAGTTCCAAATCGTAATCGTTACATCATTGTACAGTATTTTCATGTGTAGCGAAATTATCAAATATATTTGATGTAAAAAACATCACACTTCTCATTTAATATTCATAGCTGCGGGATGTATTGTCCTTGTACATTCAATCGATCCATGATTTTCAAGTCTTGTCAAAGAATAGTATTTATGTTTCACTGAAATAACAGGTTATTTTTTCCAATTTGAATTGCAATCGATGATAGATCTTCGTGATAAACTATGTTTAAAAATTCATCGTTATAAATTTTCACTATTTACTTATTTCTAAACTACAACGCTAGTATGCTAACATAAATTTCATCTCAGTTAAACAAAGAAAAAAGAAAAAAACTGAATGCATTTTTAAAATGCGTTTACATATTGTTGATATGTTACTGAACATTTTTTTCGCATTTAATGCAAAAATTTCTGGTAACTTCATGGAGGTAGGCATTCCCTTGTTTGAAATGTTTACATGAGTTGTACTTAACATCGGCAATTAAAGAAATAATTCAGGCATTTTACAAACAGTCTTTCAAATACATTTCCATTGAATAAGTGAAGAGGTTAGAATTTTAAAAATCGAGAAAGAAAATTGTAAATGTAGATCAGCGAGCACGTAAAGTGCTAAGATGACTACTTTTTTAAACTAGATATTTTATGGAATAAGGTACTTGGGTACATCATCATTAAAAATTGAAAAAGAATTTGATAACTGAATACTATTTTCTCACTGATTATTCATCCTTTGGAGAAACAAACGGTAAAATAATCCAAACTCCGGCTCCAATCGTAATAGTTACCCCTAAACCACTAATTATTGCGCCAAATGAATTAATATTAGAATGAATGGCTCCACAAATTGGAGGCCCTATCAACTGTAAAACACCGTTCACAAATAACGATAATGTATATGAAGTGGCTAATTTCTCTTCGCCCAACATTTCTACCATAGTAACGACAGTTATTCCTGTATATGTGCCCGAAGACAGACCAAACATTGCACATGCAATGCATAGTGTTGTGTAAGTATTTACCAATGGTAACACAACTAAAGATATACCAGATATCATTAAACCTAAGATGAAGTAATATTTTTTATGTAGCGGTAAAATGTCCGATATAGTTGATCCACCAATTCTACCAATTAAATCAAAAAAGGCGACAATTGACAATAAACAGGAAGAAATAGTTTTATCGTAATTTAACGAAATCGCATAATATGGTAAAAATATGGTAAAATTTGTGTAGCCAATTGCAGTGGTAGCATTAGAAATCATTATTATAACGAAAATTGGATTTTTTAACAAATCTATAAAATGCGTCTGCTTTTCCAACTTTTCTTCATTTTTTGTTAAAATTGATGGTTTCTTAATAGATTCTAATGATTTCAACGTAAGTTGAGAAACACTTTCTGGTAATCTACCTAAAGTACCATCACTAGAACCTAGGAATTTTAATGAGGATATGGATAAATAACTAGAATTTCTTCGTAATGAATTTTGACTTCCTCTAATGGACTGATTCAAATATACTTTTTTCGGCTTAAAAAGTAAGTTCGAGTTGGCTGTAATATTTCTTTCAGAAGCTGTAGAAACTAAATTGATGGTTTCGTTCTTATCATCAGTTTTGGTAACGCGAATGTAATGCTTTTTTTCAGCTAAATCTGTATCAGATACTATCATTTGAGGTAACTCTGTTTTCTCATTAAAGTCTACTACATCACATGATACGGGAACTTTCTTCATGTGCCAAATCACCGGATGATAGAATAGTGCACCAACCCATACGTTCATCGAAATAGCCCCCATAATCAAAACGGCGCCGCTGAAAATAAAGAACATGGATATTCGTATGAAAATATTTGCCTTCAAATATACCGTTATGCAATTAAATCTGCACGAAAACTTGTCACGTAAATAGATACTTACTTGACTCCATAATTTTCCACTAAATACCTCAATAATGGCGGTAAAATCATGGAACCGAAAGCACTGCCTGAAATAGCAATTCCATTTGCAAAGCCTCGATATTTTTGAAAGTAAGACGTAACTATGAAAATACCGGGTGGAAATGATAATCCAGCTCCAACTCCAAATAAAAACCCAAACCTGGAAATAATGAAACGCTAACATTTCTGCAATTTTCCACGAAGTTTATTCAACTACTGCGGTAAAAAATAGAAAAAGAAATACGTTATACATAAGTGCAAAACAGAAGTAGCAAAATAACTTGTAATCATTCCAATTGAAGCAATGGTTCCGCCAACGAGTGTAATGGTCCGATATGAAAATTTGTTTGTTAAAAAACTGGTTAAAGGTCCTAAAAATAAACTTTCTCCCATTAAGCAGATCTATTTACGAGCACGAGAGTTGGTACATAGAATAAGTAATATTGATCAGACCTACCTAAAGAACAATAAAGAAAGTAGCAAAGCGCAGGAATCCATGAAGCAGCTATTTCAGAGAATTCGAAAATTTCTAAAAATTCTACAAATAAAACACCGAATGACTTGATAGTTCCAGGAATTAACAAATTGATTAATGTGCATCCAAACAAAACTAACCAACCCCACCCACCATCTGGAGGCACTAGTTCATATTTCTCACTTTCATCATCTGTAAAATAATTAAGTAATAAATTAATCCCACTCATACATAGAAAAACTCACAATATTTATTAGGTAATAGGTACTCACTCTCATCCATAACATTTCCAGCGCGTGATTCTCAAAAATTATCTTCTTATAGCTACATCACAGTTGATCGGATTTTTATATGTTATACAGAAGCACGTGCAAAGCACAATAAAAGAATTATTTGTTGGGTTTGATTGTAAAAATGTGTGATCATTTCTAAGGAGTGATTTAAATTACTGGGTGTAAAAAAAGTCATGGTTAAATCAATCAATAAATTCAGCGCAGGCGAAAATGAAAACACTTTTGCGCATACACCAAAAAAATACCTTCAAACAACAATGGAAAATTATTAATGGAATTTTTTATTTACGTTTCAAATAAATATCGACTACAGAAAGTGTAGCCTGCAATTAATGTTTATAAATCAAACGAGAAAATTTTTACAAAATTCAACAATTTTATACTTAGAAACTACATAACTTTTTACATAAATTTATTGCCCAGGTAATTTCTGAGAAGCTGCAAGTGCATTTTCATTCACTACCATTTGATATTCTTGGAATCTTTGAGATATTCGTTGACTCATTTTTAAATATTTTTCCATACAATTCAAGGCGCAAGATTCCTTCAAAAAATAATGAAATTAAACGATGCAATGATCTCTATTACAGAGCTAGTAAAGCTTATTAAAATTAGTACCTCTTGTTTCTTAACTTGACGTTGAGTAAAATCGAATGCGCAAGCATCAAAGCAGATTTCCGATAGTTTATTGTAAGACAATAAAAAATCTTTGAACTAGAACAGTAATTTACAATTCATACGAGTTATGTCATCAGCATATGTATAGAATACCATACCAAAAAATCAACCATGTAATAAAAAAAGTTAGTACTAACCGATTTTATCTGATCTTCTGAAATAGATCCCTCCAACTGAGCAGCAGCCATTCTTAAAATTTTACCTAAAATTATAACAAGATCAATAAATATGAAAAAAATCTGTCATTGTTTATTAAGTAACTTTCCAAAATCTGATTCGTGCACAAAAATTACCACGGATTCATTGTATTATCGAACATATCCAAAACATTTTTAATATCTTTGATGTTTTGTGACAAACCATTTAAAGGTTCAGCAATTTTGCTCAATTCTTCACATTTAGCCATTAGCTGGTACATTAATTTGATATTATAATCGATAGCATCACAAGTTTTACAAATACAGTTACGATAGGTTTCTAAACAATCTAAAGTCAAAGCCGATATGCTTCTTAAGATTCCGGTAAGATTTTCGGTCAAGTCGTCAACCGAAGCAGCTATTCTATTCGCTTCAGCCTCCATTTCATTCAGTAATTCTAAATTCAACGGTGAGGTACACGGTTTCGAACCACTGGCCGAAGATACAGAAAAAGACCCATTTCGAACTGAATCTGTTTTCAAAGAATCTGAGTCCTGACGATTAAGTGAATTTAAAGATAAATTAGAAAGATCATTTGTAACATCCAATTGATTGTCGAGATTTAATTTATCATCTACGATGTTTTCTAATTTGTAACGAGATGTAGATGGCTCCTCATTATTTTCCATTCTCCGTCACCTAAAATGGTATAATTAAACGTATTGGTATTTACGTCTGAATGATTTAGAACATTACTATAAGAAAACTGATGACGTTTTTCAGGACTTAACAAGAAAATTGAATGTTTCAGAATCAGTTTTGGAACATTACTCAGAATTAAATTAACTTGAAGAATACTCACAATAAGTTAATTGTTCAAAAAATGTGAGTAAGACAACTCAACACATTACAGTCACAATCACAGTTACCACAATTACTTTTTCAATGCGAATGACTGAAATTAAAAATAAAGGATGAATAGAATTTAAAACTTATAGCAAAACTCGAAAGATTCTGTAAAAATTTCTGAGAAGTAATGAATAGTTGCTATCATACTATACTATCACATCACAGCGTATCACAGCCTCACAGCTTGTTACTACGAAACAAATATCGTGCTGGTGTGGTGGTGAATGGCCTTGGTTGGACACCAATGAACACTTTACACTATTCATAACAAATTGGTAAACTGATTTTTATGACGAGTTATGAGGCTTGTATTTAGTATTGGTGATTGTAATTATTGAGAAAAAGATACAATTTTTGAAAATCGTTAATAATTATAGTTATCCTTGTATGCACATTGCACGATTCACATTTCTTATGTATTTACTATTTGGTGCAGTGTCGGAATTAAAAATCTTCAAAAATAAGAACACAAAAAGCACATTATTTTAGTTGATAACTTTTTTCAAAAATTTCTTCACATCATTTACATCTGTGTTTGTAGTTTAGATTGTTCAACTATAACTAGCTCTTCAACTTCTAAATTGGAATGTATAGCAAAAATTAAAAAACCAAGACGTTTTAACTTCCAATTCCCGCGATATTAAACCAAAATATAGCAATGAATGATTTATAAAAATTATATTCATTTATTTTACATAATGAACAATCGAGATGATATTAATCCATAGCAACTTGAAAATTGTACAAAAAAATTCTTCACTGAAATCTTTCTTAACTAATAAATAACATATCTAAAAACACAGATAATACAGACATCAATACATATTACACAATCACCTAATATCTGTTATACATGTAACGATACGGTGGAGCAGTTCCGTCATGAGTAGGCGGTGGATTCATTGGTATTCCCGGCGGTGGTACAGTAAATAATTGTGGCGGCGGAGGTGGAGGTGCTACCGCTGAATTTGGTGGATATAAGTTATTCATAGCGCTCACGTTCGGAATAGGATTAGCTAAAGGAGGCAACACCGACGTTGGTGGTAGTGGTGCCATAGGTTCTGCAGGAGGAGGAGGTTGAATTACAACTATAACAATGAAACAATCAGTCAGAACTTAATTTCAACACGAAGTAAATTATTCCTACGTACGACGTACCTGATTTTGAGGGAGGCACCGAAGGTTTCGGAGGAGGAGGAGGAGGAACGCTATGATTATTACTAGAAGTTGTCGTTGCTTGAGAAGAGATACTCCCAGGTAAAGATGTTGAACTACCCGGTCTTTTTTGAGAATATAAATCTAGTACTTGATGACATATATCTGTGAAATTTTAAATAGGTGCCATTAAGGATTTTTATTTTAACGTAACGAAACTACACAAGATAAGCTACAACGAACCCTCAAGGAGATCGAGCGTGACTCCATTTACAAACATTTCCCACCATCTAGTCTGATTTGCAGTTTTACCGACCCAGTTATTGATGTCGTATTTACTCAGTTTAGCAGCTAAATATAACATCGCAACGGCAATTACTTCCGGTTCCCATTGTAAGCATAATGTTGTACATAAACTAGAAAAATCAATTATAAAAATGGGATACGAAAGGTGGAGGATCAATTTTTAAATGCTTACCTATCGTTCACAAAAGTCCACGCCATTTGTAATACGTCTTGCATTTTTTGTCGCTCACTAGTCACCCCTAAACAGGAAATCGCAGTAGTTAAGGGAAATCAGATTCATAATATGTAGTCACATAACAACATACTTTGTACCTTTTAATGATTTAGCGTATTTCAACAAAAACGCATAAGGATGATCTACTTGAAGATCAAATTTTATCGATTGTAGAAGGATCCTTTCTAGAACCAACAATTCTTCCTGAAAGATGAATCAAATTAGTACCATAATTATGCAGAGTTTACATTTTAAAATATAGAATAATTACCTTCGGATCCTCTCCAAATTTTGCGAATTCTGCGGCTGGTAGACATTTTTCAGCCATTTTAATAATATCTTTTGCTTTTTTAGGAGTTTCTTCTACTTTACCGGCTAGAAATAAGGCGCAACAAGCTGTCAACTAATAATACAAAAATCATCAGAAAACATAGCACACAAATTACATACAAATCGAAGTCAATAATTATACCAACATATTTCGGAAATGCAGCAAATGAATGAACCATATAAAATCTATGAAAATATACAACTCCGGTCGCCATAGTGTTATAACCTAAGTCCATTTTATTACCCGTTTCTATAATAAATCTAGCGCCTTCTTTTCTATATTGACACTCTAAGTCATATTCTATACCATCTCTGGAAGAAGGCGTAGTTCTCAGTTCCTTTTTGTCATAATACCACCAAGGCATATTGAGAAAATCTGTAACTAACCCTAAAAAGATACAAAATAAATACGATTATAGCAGCGCGGTAACTCAGATTGGAATTAAATTCGTTTTGCTTACAGCTAGTTGTACAAAACTTTGCATAGTATTGCCGGTGTGTATATGTTTGAAGTTCACAACAGAACACGCTAAACAAACAATTCTATACTCAGTTACTTTTGGTTTTCATTTGTTTTTTAATACTTCCTTCAGACCTGTTGCAAATGACTAATGTATATCACTCATTTTAAACATCAATCACTAGGTCCAAAGATGAAAATTTTTTATGCATTAATCAAACGTGTGCAAGAGTGTACAATTGACAAACTGAATACTTTAAAATTGGAAAATTGTAAGAAAAACGAATAAATATGTAAGTAATATTAAGTATATTCTCTGAGAAAAACATTCAACACTCACCTGTCGAGGAACGGAATCAAGTGAGTTGTGTTTTACGTAGTTCTACGATTATGTTATCACCAACTATTACAGATTTAAAATAATATATTGGAAATACAAGTATCACATTAGTAAATTTATACTAGAGTTTGTTACAATTGAAGCAGGACTAAACATTGCTGAAAGTGATTAAAAGTAATAAAAATTAGACAATGCACATCATGAATTCCTGAAACAAATCGAACAAATTCATGTTAATAGTTAATAGTTATCAATAATCAAAGATCAAACAAGGTAGGGTAAGAAGGGTTAACAAAATTCAGCGCTCTCTAGTGTTTAAAAGCGTGTATAACAAATTTTAATGCTTGATTGCTTGATCCATACTCATTGACCTGTGGTTGATCTATGAAATGAAGTACATACAATTGCATGCAAATTCATATACAAATTACATTACGTATGAAATGAAATCTTCATTTATATCAGATCGTAAACATGGAATCTAGTCAGTCCGAAATATCAGGTTGAAAATTGAAAACTGATTTCCTTGCTTAATTCAATACTTTACAATTACCGCGCCTTAGTGTTCTAGATGTTCGCGATCACGACCTATTTCTGATATTTTATTTTCCAACGTCCAAGCATTGAAATCTGAAATACTCAATTATTGATAACATTCAGTGCAAAATTTTGTACATGATATTTTGATTCAAATTCAATTTCATCGTCATTTAGTTATTAATGTCCGTTTTGCGTACTGTAACGATTTTATATTAAATTTTTCGAGGGTGTTGTTGATTGTTGTAAAGTTTTCATTTTTATCAACTGTTCTGTATTCTAATCAAGGTGATGTGATACATTTATTGAAAACATTATAGTTTTTTATGCTGACCCAACTGTTTTTGATTGTTTGCTTACAGATGCGTAGTCGAGCGATTATGGAAATTAATTTTTGCTGTAACGTGTCCGTAAGCAATTTCATTTCGTGACTATTTCTATTTGAATGGATTAATAGAAAAGTAATATTCAAATTTAAACATGAGTTTCCCGATCTCTAGTGATATTTTATCTGATTTAAATCAGTTTTTCACCGGCCATTTGATGTGCATAGTATGTAAAAAAAATGATGTGTTTTCCATCGACCTATTGAATCAACATTTGAAAGCTTGTTCCAAAAACATTCCATCATTAGCTGAAACCAAGGATTCTGGCCATTCTGAAATGATCAGTCGATTTCGAATGCATGTGAAGGCACACTCTTCAAAGAACTTATTACCTGAATTAGAAACCTATTTAAAAATAGAGCCTTTCAGAAACAGCGTGGATATGATAAATAAGGTAAAACTGTCGGTGAAGCAATTTCGATGTTTATTTTGTAATTTATTTGGAACTATCGATGATTGGGAAAATCATTCATTAATGTGCAATCATGCTACTGCATCATCTCTATGGTGTGTATGTTGGCTGTGCGAAACATTACTGTACGGTGAATTGAAAACTGTTACCGACCATGGACATTTCAAAAAGGACGCTGGCTTTTTTTTTTTAAATCATTTTCCAAGCATCGCTGATGTGTTGAAAAACAAATTGAACAATTATTATAAATTCGAAAGAAAAGTTGATCGATATGATCCGAAATTAGCTCTTTACTGTGGAGCTTGTGATCGGTATATGTTACACAGCGTAGATCAACATTTTAGCCTGCCATGTCATAGATTGCGTACGAATATAACCTTCGATTTATTCTATTGCGACTCGTGTTTCGTTCTTATTTATGGTGACGATAAATTATTCTATAGTCATACCATGTCCAAGAACCACTTTATCATGAAGACTAAGAACAAGAAATTAATTCCAACTAAACCCGAAAATATTCAACATAGAATCTTATTGATGACTATAAAAGCGATAATTGATGAAAATTCATCCAGTATTCCATTTGCTCAGTCATATTATTGCGATTTATGTTTCTTCGTCGCATCTAATGATAACATTTGGGCAGAACATTTAGTGTCGAATGAGCACAACGAAATATCGCTCAGAGAAATTGTTTGCGTTACCAGCGATGAATTTAAACCATTCGAATTTTTTTGTATTCATTGTAGGTTATCAATATTTGGTACTATTATTACGCATATTGTACATTGTACTTCTTTTGGACATGAAACTATCAAACATCTGACTATCGAGCATCATAATAAAGAAAACATGAAAGCAGTAATGCAAACCAAGGCACTACAGAGTATTCTCATCTCTCCTGCAGCCTCGTCCAATTCGAAAAATTCTTGTCAAATTGACAAAAATTTAGATAACATGGTTACACCAGTATCGTCTACATCGTGTGAACAACCTAGTACTAGTCAAGTTGCTCAGATTGATCGATCAACGGGCGTATTTTATTCCAATAAGCTATTTATTTACGAAAAAAATCTTGATACGAGGAATATAGTTGAAATGGTTAAAAATCTTCGTGACTTTTTGTTGGAAACCTGGACAAAATTGAACGTGCAACAATGTAAAACTCACTGTATTTTATGTCACGATTATTCATCGAATGATTCTAAATGGTGGACCCATTTAAGCTCGCAGCGTCACATGGATAAATTGAATCAACATTGCGGAGCGGCGAAATCATGTAAAATTTTGTTTTGTCTTTGTTGTAATACTGCGATTTTGGGATCGTCATCAATTGGAAAAAAACACTTGGCCATAATGCAGCATAAAAAAAAAGCCGAGCAATTTATGCACTCAATTGGGGAAAATGTAATCAAATCTAAAGAAATTATTTCAAATGGAATTGTTCCCGGCGATACTACTTCGCAATTTCCTGAAGCTTTCCATTCAAATGAAGAATTCATAGATGATCTCAAATCATGTCAGAAGAATAACGAAGCAGGCTTTTTTCGTACTCAATCAATGTCATCGAATTCAAGCTCCAAAAATGAAAATGACGATAAGAGTGAGGATGATGCTGATGTAGTTTCGTATGTCTTATTAAACGGTGAAGAGAATGGAGAAGAAAAAGTTAGTGATCACGAATTAGACGATTCGTTTTTGAGCGAAATTAAAAGCAATTTACCCGAAGCAGCAGGCACTTCGAAGTTTAGTGAATCAGAAGTAGCTCGAGAAATGAATAATTCAACTGATGGTGGAAATACGGAATTCGTTAAGCATCTTATTATCGCCAAAGGTGAGATGGTCGAATTTTTGAATTCAATATTTATCAAGTGTAAGTCATATTGATAAAAAATTTTCTGATTATAGGCATACCACCTCAATATATCCAAAATAAGCGTATATGTTTAGATACGTTTAGGAGATATGGAATCATTAAGCGCATTTTCACGAAAAAGAATAGACCAGATTGGTTGTATCTGATGGTATTAACAGAGTAAGATTATTGCTTTAGTCGTTCTTGTAATAGCAAAATATGATGTATGTATATTAGTTGGATAGACACGTCATACGCATTGCTTTTTATCTGAAAATTTGTTAAAAAACATTCATAATTCCTGCTTTCTTGGAAATATTACATCAACCTCACAGTTAAATGTAGACTTTATTTATATTGAAATCACTTTATCGATTCTAAGAATTTCTTCGGAATTTAAAATGATTAACATCCGTAAAACTTACTAGTATTAGTATGTATTTTTAGAGCCCTTAGATTCATTTTGAAAATATTTTGCGTTAATGTTGTAGGCCCGAAGAAGTGTTTAATCGACTACAACAAAATATTAAAACTTTGAAAGTAACGCTTGGAACAGACGAATTGAACATTGAGTATGACACCCGAAATACTGATCAAACTGGTTAGTAGAAGATAATTATTTGTCTTTGGTGTGTGACAAAAAATCGAGAATTAAGTTAAAATGCGATCGGGTAAATACTCTTCTGAAAATCTCTCAGAATTGGTTAATATTTTCAAAACGAAAGATTTTTGTGCAATTGAGACTTATTGTTTGAAATTTTTCAGTCAAACGATTTCATATCTGAGCGAATTGGAGATAGGGAGAGGTGTTCTTAGCATTGTTTTACGTATAGTTGATAAAATAACTATCGCTCAATTATTTGTTACATCTTTATTTACTTTTATTGATAAGTTTTATATGATTAGTTAGTTGATTCATTTTTTCATGAATCTTTCAGGAATAAAGAAAAGTTTGACCAATGATGTAAAGGAGGTATTTTCCAATATGAATTCTTTAAACAAAGCTGTGCAGGATTTGATGCGACTTTACGAAGAAGAAAGTAATTCTGAAGAGTCCAAATTTAAAGTAAAAAATCTTGAAAATACTGTGTTGGAATTAGCACAAAAGAGTTACGGACCGAGTATACCAGTTAGAGTATTTACTTTTGGATCTAGAGTAACTGAATTGGCTACTAAAAATAGCGACGTTGATATTTACTTACAAATTGGTTCGTTGGATTATTTTATGGAGAATATTTCCATTATGATAGATAATTTACTTGTTCTTTGTTAATTTTGTTTCAATAATAGACCATTCCTTCGGTGGTGGAGTACATGAGAATGTCGCATTACAGCAGCAATTGGTACTTTTTTTCTCAAATAAGATGAAACAACAACCGAACGACTTTCGGAACATTGTATCTATACCATTTGCACGAGTACCAATTATTAAATTTACGCACATGAAGTCAAATTTGAATTGTGATTTGTCTTTCAAAAGTGGCCTCAGCACTATGAATAGTTTATTAGTAAAGTATGTTTGCAACTACATATTACTGTTTTATGTTTCGATATATGCCCTGAAAATATTTATTCTTTTTAGAACGTATTTAAAGTTAGACGACAGAATTAAATATTTAGTTTGCGCTGTGAAATTATGGATGAAAAAAAATGACTTGGCTGATCGCAATTTGTTCACGACTTACGCTCAAATATGGATGGTGTTATTTTTCTTAATGCAACCTGAACATGCTGTTGTTCCTACTGTTTTGAAATTACGAAACGAATTGCCAGCTACGCAGCGAAACATCATCGTCGAAGGTAAATGAAGTTGTGTTGCGCAGTTTTATTTGTGTTGTCATTACCGTATTTGATTTCAGGTTGGAATTGTGCATTTCCCAAAGGCAAAAATATTGTATGGAGAAGTAGCTGCTCGCTCAGTAAAGAAGAACTTTTACTGAAATTTTTCCAATTTTACAGCCAAGAAAATCTACAAAACTACGTCTTATGCACGTTGACTGGTATTAAAATGCAAAAGAAATATTTTCACGAGTTATATCTTAAGCTACCACCACAGACATTCGATGAATACAAGCGTAAACTAAGAAGAGATCAAGCTTTGTACTATAAAGTTATTGATGACTTTGACGGTCTTTGTATTCAAGATCCGTTTGACCACTGTCATAATTTGACAAAAACTATCGGTGTTCGCAAATTTCTCAGTTTCATTAACCTGTGTCAACAAACTGTGGGAGTTATGAATCAGATTGGTTCAACTTAAATGTTTCTGAAAAAACTTTATTTTTATAGTAATTTATGCCAAGATGGTTTATTTTGATTTTTTTTTGGTTTTGATTTATCACTAACGAGGAACGAAATTAATGTCTTTGAAAGTTTTCAATCGCTCCAGTGTTGGTAAATAGTTTTACACTTGAAAATTGTAAGATTTTACGAGTTTTTGTTTTATTACATGTTACAATGATCTGAATTTTATATGTGAATCATTATTTTGTTTCTTTAAAACAATGTGATTTATTTGTTTTTCTACTCCTTCTTTGATTATTTGTAAGGAGCTGATTTTAATCAATTATGCTTTACAATAAGGTTTGCATTCAAGTAAAATTCAAAGCATTTGTTTTCATATTATTTTGTTAATGTAAGCATACGTCAAGATAATTTTTGTTCGGTTGTTGATGTAATACTCCGTTATACTTCCGATGTTTACAAGAAAGAAATACATGTTCTGAATTTTTTTAAACACTGAATGCAGAAATTACTCAAGTAAATCTTGTTTCCAGATAAATTCACGTTTGTAAGCTGGACCAGAATCGCAGCTTTGTTTACAAGTATAAATTGCCAAAGTACCCCAGTCGAAAACGCCTACTCTGCTTTTATCCTCTTCATCAAGGTTCAAAAAATTCAACAGTTGAGGAAGGATCTAAAAGTAAGAAATCAATATAAAATGTATTCCGAACTTTGCTAAAGAAATGAATGGGAAAAAAATTAAAAACATTACCTGAAATTCAAATTCTCTATTAGCACCGCAATATTCACAACAAGGAATTTCGGAATCCTGTGGAATAAATTTTGATGATAACCATAGTGGTTCAGTGTCCCGAGCATAACGTATTACTTGTTCAGGATTTTCCATAATGCGAGACTTGAAATTGAAGAAATACTTGTCATGAATATTTTCACTGCATTGACTAAAATAACGTTCTACGGTTGGATCATCTGTAATGAATAATTTTATGAAATGAGTGAAAACATCGAGAATAGCAATTCACCAAGATATATATACCTTGAGCAGTAGCTAATTCGTGAATTTTTGAAAAATCAAGAGTATCACTGTTTGTTTCATTTTCTACTTCAGATTCTACGTCCTCATTCTCATCACAAGATGCGTCCGAATAATCGTCTTCTGGTTCTATATTTATTCCGAATTCAGGAAGCAGTCTCAACCTTTTTTGAGATGTATCAGTAGCAGTGAAATTTTCAAAGATGTTTTGATGCACAGATGTGCAGAAAGTTCGACCATCACTGTCACATATTTCTTCGCTGCTTTTAATTCCACATATTTCGCATAATTTCACACCAAATTTAGCACAATTTATATCTGGACGCCAAGATAAATTTTCTGTGGGTGGCTGTGCAGGATAATATGGGTTTTTTCTAGGTAACTGGTTCCGAAACACGATGAAATTTCGGTTGCAATTGGCTTGAAAACAACTTTTAGAAAGGCACAAAAAGATGAACAAGGTTCTATGAAAACCGGTGTCCTTTTCGTTGTAAGGACAATAAATTTGACATAAGAAGTATCGAGGTTGATAACAAGTATCACATATCACGTTTTTAGCGTCTGGGATATTCTTCAAGTCAAGCCAGGCTGGTTTACCTCCTATTTTGCTGGGGAAAAAACGACTCTCCAGGAGGTTACAAGATTTATCTACAAATCCCAAATCAACGGACATATTTACCTGAAATTAATAAATCAAACATGAATCAGCGAATTATTTTATGAGCGAGGAACAAGAAATATAAGTAATCCATAAATTCGAACCTTTATCTCTTTATCTCTTCATCTACCATCTAAACTGACAACTACTAGCATATCAACTCACGTGGTAAAATTATCTAAATAGCAAACTACTCTCCAATCGAAAAGTTGAAAACGAAAACAAATAATAATCTCAAAAAATTTGCCTGATACTTGATGGAATAGAATAGAGAATACTTTAAGTATGTTTTAAATTAAAGAACAGAAGCAGATATCAAAACAAATTTGAATTAATCAAATAACATACAATAATACAAATTTGTAAAGTGAAGATTCATGTGCAAATTTCATCGTTTCTTGACTTCGGTTTATACTTCTTATCAGTATATCAGTTTTTCCTTGTGCTCAGTTTGCAATTTAAAATTGCGAACTTCTCAACCACAAGTTTAATAACGCAGTCTAAATTGGAAATTGGAAAGCAGCACAAATGCTTAAATTGATTTGATACAGTTATCCAGTTAACTTTTTAACTCGATAGACTTATCGATAAAAATTTTGTTTTGATTTTTTATACGATTTCATTTTATTTTTCGATTTTTTTATTATTTTTTTTGGCGTTTTTCCTGTTGAAAATTGAAACCTTTTTACAAAAATTTTTCTGTACTATTAGGTGTTGTGATATACTTTCTTTTGTTTTTTTTTCAAGATTAGTCCGAAGTAAATTAATGCGGTTGATGTGGTAAAATACTTACTTGTAAAAAGATTGTTTTTCTACTCATTTCGTGCTTATTCTTAATTACCTCATCCGTGTAAGAAACAAGTTTCAAATCCAAATTCATCATGTCATCTTGGAGCGACAACATCAATATCAATTCCTGCATATGGTTTGAAAGTGAAGACAAAAGAAACACTACTGCGGCCATATTAGCTGGTATTTTTGTAAGTGCATGATCAATCAACTAAACTGATTCTTATTTAACTGAGAATGATGAGTTTTTATTATAGTTTTCCGTTGGGTGGTGGTTAATGATCGATGCGAATTCAGTTTACCCCGATGCAGTTAGTAGTGGTTACTATGTTTGCGGTATAATAGGAACGATATCACTGATTATGTATGTATGGTGTTAATCATTCTTGTACTTTGAACCTTTACAATTCTACTTGGTTATTCTTTTTTTCAGGGTAAACTTAGTATCCCAGTCTCAAATTCGTGGGGATTACGCAGGAGGTTATTTTGGACCTAATGGAGCTCGAGCATGGTTATTTGTCGGGTTTGTGTTAGGTTTCGCGTCAGTTATCGCATCGTTTTGGATATTTTTTGCAGATTTTTTCCCACATTCTAGTGAAAAAGGTGAGTGTTGGACAATATCTTATATTTTTCGAAGTATCGATCCATTTTCATAATCAATACCAAAAAAATATATATATGTATATTTTTTGTTTCTTTTAGTGCCAGGCGTTGAATTACTCATGCAGAATATTTTCATATTTGTTAGCTCTTTAATTTACAAATTTGGACGTGTTGAAGAAAATACATGGTAAATAAACCAATGAATATTCTACGATAAATTTTTTATATGATATATTATTTTTCATAATTTTTAGACTTATTATTATATTTAAGAAATGTTCCTTGATTTCACTGATTGTATTGTAGTATATTTCTGTTCTATACATGTTGTAATGAAGTTTTACTTTCAAGTAATACTAATTAATTAATGATTATGCAGTACGATGTTTTGTAAATTTAATTTTCAATTTTTTACAGTAAGTACATTGTATTTGAGTTTTAGTGTATTTGTGATTTCTCCTCACATTTAAATAGTTGAATCTTAGATTTGAATGTAGAAAAGTTATGTGATTCAAGATTAGAATTGTAGAGGTGTAGAAATGGTTCTAACGTCTGACATTCTTTTGTTGTAAAAAAACAAGAATAGACTGAACATTGAAAGTCTTAAATAAAACATGAATAGAAGAAATACGATAAAAACGATACAAACATGACAACATTATATGCATATCAGTTTGATAATAATAACTTTAAATTACTGATTTCCAAGTACCCTTTCCACGAACAGAATGCAGCTCCCAAAGAATACGAAGTTGCAAATCATTTGCAATATTCAATATTGCAATCTAAAATTTTGGATTTGTTATTTTTGTTGTTGATCTGTCTGATATCTGCCGAGTGCCGAAACTGAAATCATTTCATTACTACTTTCATTCTTTCAGCACTCGTCGCGCCACCAAATATTTTTTTGTTTCAAATTTTTTTCGCTATTTGGGCTCATCATTAAATTCTAGTACTTATCGTCAAAAGCATTATTCCAAAGTGACCTTATGATTTTTTTTATGACTGATAATCATTGATAACATGCCGAACGACACGCGCTGTGAAATCCTGTTCTACACCGAAACGTAATATGCTCGCTTCAGATTTTCTCCTCACTCCGTAGTACGCTATTACATTCGTCGCTCACGGGTTGGTGATCAATTTGTGCTTCTGAACCGGTTCGTTTGAAAAGTGTTTTTTTTTACCCTAAGTAAGTGTTTCTAAAAATTTTCCTATCAAATTTCTAGCTTGAATAGTGTTATTTTTCTGTGTATTCATATCATACTTGCATTGATTTGATTTGAATTCATTAACGTGTTATTACTAGTATCTGAGTCAATTTTTCGAAAATCGTTCGAGTTTTCTTATCTTTATGATCAAATTACGATGATTTTTTTCTCCTCATTTTTGAGATGACTGCATTAGGAAAAGAGATGAAACTAATGTAATTAGAGGTCTTTTTGATCAGATATGCTTACCTTTTCATAGTTTTTATCTAGCTAAAGCAATACTGTCATTCTCTTTTTTGAAGTATTCTCGATTTAAAAGAAACTCTATTATTACAAATTTGAGATAAGTACCGGTTGCTTTTTAATCTCGTTGGATTTTGTGTTTTCTCTTCACTAAACTTATTCCATGATTATTTATGATAAAGTACCGGACAATGTTAGCACGATGAATTTTCCAAAAATGCATGAGCTGAAATCTGCGTTCAAATTCTAGTTCTTAAGTACTAGACCGAATTTTCAATTTGAAATGTTCTCACATCACTTTCTTCAGATTGGTTAAATTTTTTTTGCTGCAATCTTGTACTTCTTTGTATACGTAAACTTGAATATAAATAGGTATGTGTACAATACTGAATTACTGAACATGTCAATATGAGTACTGTAGATAATTTTGAAGGAAATCGTTACATACCCGGTTAAATATTTAAAAAAAATAATACCAGTCAAGCTCGTGTTATCTAAGGAAATGATTATGAAATGTGATTTCGGCGAAATGGACTACTCTACAGTACCGGGGTAATAACACTTCGAAAAAATGGGTTAAAGTGTATGCTTGATTGTGAAAAGCTGGGTCGAAAGAATTGTTCATTAAATTGAAGATAAAATTTATAAAGTGTTATCATTTTTAAAGGCACCTTGATCGTGAAATGTATAGGTCATTGATACTTTTATCCTCATTTTTTTTCGTACCCATCTTTGTTAATTTTTATCAAATTTGGAGAAGCTGTAGTGAAACTTGTTGGACAAGTTCTATTTTTAAAGATTCTTCCACCATATCTGTGCAATTTGTATCGGTATACCTACTTAATCATTTCACTTATAAATGATCACTTTTTCGGTAAAGTTTTGTTTTACCTCTTATCGTAATATTGTATTGAGGGTGACCTTGAAATTAATTAATCAACTTATCAAATAAAACCAGTTATATATTTATCAGCTTATAACGTTTGTTTTTTCAAGTTGAAACTCTCCTTGATATTGTTTAAAAATATACTAATAAGTTCAGATCTGTGAAGTAGCCTGCGTGTATTGTAAATTGGCATTAAGTTTTCCTGCACTGACTTCGATACACTTTTATTTTTTAGGTAGCCTATCTTCGTTCGTAAAAGAGATGTTCTCTTGGAAATCTTACTAGACAAAAGTTACTTCATCGAAGATTTTTCAAAATTCTTCAGTCGTCAAATTTATACGCATCATTCAAAGTTTCAAGTGTGAAATCTCGAGGTTATGACTACCTTCTAATCACGAATTAGTCGCGTGGAAATTTTTTGTTGTAATTTATTATTTACGCACTCGAGTCACGAATTGCAACGATATTATGAGTAAAACGATAAGTATAAAATTGAGGATTACTATAACTTTAAGGCACCAGTGGTGTAACACTTAATTGCCGCTCATGACAGATTTCTGTTATCTTACCGCCTTGTATAATATTTCAAGTGAGGGTTTTTATCAAAAATTCCAGATTTCAATGAATTTTGAATACTACTCACAGAAGAAGTAGATCAAAATCTACACGATAAATTTAAGTTTTGCGGTATAGCTAATTTCGTAAATTGGCTCGTAATTAACCAGTCGTATTTATTCTGTTGCCAAATCTTCGGTTGAGGAAAATTGTTCGGGAAATTTTCAAATATTGCATAAATAATTAAATTAATCAATTGTTATTTTATCAAATATTCTTGTACTTGATAATACGCTTTAATAGAAACACTACACAGAAGACAAACATTTCAATAACTTTGATATTATAATGAAATGTTTTATTCTTTTCAAAAGTAGGGTTTTTTCAAGTTATTTTGGTTAAGTGTTATTAACGACCGTAGATTCGTATTTTGGTGACAAAAAAAGTGAAATTTATGAAGGTAAAATGAGTAACGATAGAACTGGAAAATTGATCTTATTTCGTTCTGATTTTAAAATATAATAAAAGAGTTGTTGACACGTACATGTAAAAGAGTTCTGAACTGAGTTTGCTGTTTCTTTTTTATTCTGTGATTATTTTGCGTGCTTCGAGGTTAATTTTGACTTAATTAGTTTATTATAATATGACTTCGACATGAATGCATATATTTACCTATACCTCCTAACTCACGTTCGATTTTTATGCAATCATGACCGTATAATTTAAGAAAATGTCTTTTAAGATACACGAATTTATTTGATTAGGAAGAATTCAAGCTACCTATTTTGAAAATGTTTACATGATATACGTACCACCAGTACGTGGTACAGATGGATATTAAACTTGGTTACGTATTCTCAAAAATAACAAATGAAATCAATCCCCTGCTTCTGTTTGTCTGTGAAATATACTGTGCGTAAAATGTAAGCAGTCACAAACACTAGCAGTAGACAAACTGTACGGTTCAACAAAAATTGCATGTTTCAAAGTTTGAATAAATCTGCAAGGTAAAAAATTAAGACTGAAAGCTGATAATTATCATTGAAAAGGTCGAATAATATTTATCTCCAAAATGTACTATAGTGTGCCGGTACGATAGGATATACATAAGTATATAACCTGAGAAGGTCATTATTATATAAATCAGTATTGAAAATGATCGAAATATGTACAAAAGGGGTTTTTACTTATTCACACATAGGCTGATTTATTCTCCCTTCATGTAAACCAAACATTCATTTCCCTAATTGATGCAAAAATAATACATATTCATTAAATTGTATGCACACAGTACCTATATCTAGTTTAAGAATGTTTATTCTTAATACAGATACTGATTCATGGTTTCCTTGATATTTACATTTAAAAACCGGTTAAAACGTGTTACCACTTTCGCGCCAAAGTGAACATCTCGTGTATAATAATGTTGGTCAATTTGATTAAGCTTAGTGTGTGGGAAATAGGTACAAATAAACTGGAGGTAAATTTATTTTCCCACAATCCGCTTCGTGATGAATTTGTCAAAGATAGATTGCAAGACTGATAGGTGTAAAGGGAAAAGAATAGTTATTGATTTTTTTTTTAATTTTTCAAAGGCCAACAGAAGGTGCTTATGTATGCATATATAGTAGTGCTTACTGCCTAGCTGCCTAGTGCCTAGACTACCTAACTATAAATGTGATGATTATAGTAATTTGTGAACCGAATAAATTATCCTATGTGTAAAAATAAACAAAAATTTAGTTGTTTGCCAACATTGTCGGTAATGCATAACTTTTTTTTTTTTAATCTCAAACTGCAGAACATTAGATTTTGAAGAATAAAAAATATTATTTGAATCAAAAAACTGGAGTGAGTCATTTTTTCAATACATGTACAGAGCCTTACCTATGCTATGTATCTATGTACGGATGCACTTATTAGGCATTTGTATTGCTTTGTTATTGCCATACTTTTTGCTCTATATTCTGAATCTATGTGTGTGTTTTTTTATTTAATTTGATCTGTTTCATAAAATATTAGTTTTAAAATAATAAAGCATAATTTTACTTTGATTTTATCTAATTGTTTACTTTTCTAAAATCTTTTTTTACATTTTTCGAGATATAAAAATTAATGAAAAAGCGCGAGTTGGGCATAGTTTAAAGATGCGTTATAGTGGGAAGTTCTTGATTGCTCATTTTTGAATCGATTCCAAATTTAGAATTCTAAAGTAAGTAGCTAACTAGCTATGGGTATACGTATAGCATGTAAAATTATCGTTTCGCAATTAATTTTCAACCATATTGCTGACGAAAATTATGAACAAAATGTGTGTTTGTCTAGGTATTAACCGATTTAAAAAATGCCTGCCCTAATTGCAGACACACAGACAAAATATTTAATTGATTTTAATGAATTTAATGAGCTAAAATTACATTTATCGTTGAATTAGTATTCAATTATTAAATAGTGATTTGCCTTGTCAAAATAGCGAAAATTTATCCTTCTAGCCATTGAATGGTTCGATTTATCGTGTTCTGTTATCATATGTTATCAGTGATATGATAAGAATAAATTGAAGTTCAGATTACTTTCGATTGTAATCAATCAAAATTAATTTTTAATACACGAAGAAAAATATGTGAGTAATTAATCTTAAATAAGAATGTACTGTGGTGATAACAGCGAAATTTGTAATATACCTATACGAAAGTCTAAGTATACTTCGTTTCAATCCTCAAATAGAGTGTCACTTGTTCAAATATTGAAACAACATGTAAGATAATGCGTGATATAAATTATACGATTTTTTCATTTCATTTGAAATATCTCTCTAGACCTACATTACGTCATTATCAATATCCAAGACTGTTATTTACAACTTATTTCTTCGTAAGGTTTCGATTTAATTAAAAATTTTACACAGAGACCATATAAAGTGACACTTTCAACGATACGTGTTTATTTTCTGCGAAATACAATGGGATATTCATTCCTCGTTTTTTTTGTAAGTTATTAAATGTTTACATTCTGTCAGTTTCGTAATTTTTGGCCAATATGTGAAATTCCATTACTGAAATGGAAAACATCGCATTCAATTTGTAACACTTCGGTGTTAATTGACAGTTCGTAGTTCATTGACTGAATTGAGATGGTTACAATTTTTTTTTAGCAATGATGATTTTGATTGTTTTTTGACAGTATCTCAGTTAGACAACGTAGTTCTGTAAGTTATTGTGTTTATCATTGTATTGCCATAGGTAAAGACTATAGACTAGACTTGGTTTGACATTTTATTCTAATGTATGAAACGGAACATCTGCAAAGAGCACGTGCGACGTGAATTTTCTCACGTTGCGTTGTTTGTTAGACAGCTCCAACAGCTGATCCGAGGCCGTCTGAATGGCTCATGTTGGTTCAATTATAATGCCAAACTGTTAACTGCATAATGTGTGTATAGTCAGTCATGATACTAACTTCTTTAAGTTCAAACACCAGCATGATATTACTTTACTTAGCATACTATACATACTTTTGAAAGTGTTGGAATTACTTTCTGTGTGCATGTTTGTGTGTGGTGAATGTACTTGAATTAGTCGCAACGTAGACGAATGTAAGTTAGTATTTTATTCAAGGTCCTGACTCTTGGAATAAATATTCGAAAAATTGCGCTGTGAAATTTCAAACATGTAATATTATTAGGTATGTCTTTTACATATCATACTCCAATAGGAATAACTTGTACGCAGAGTGTGGTGATTTTCAATAACCTAGTGAACAATCCGTACTTTTGTAAACAACATGTTTACTATACAGCACTTGCAAATGGTTGAAACATGTTCACCTTTAATTAAAGCAAACCCTGACGCTTATTAATCGAAATTCAATAAAATCAGGTCATTGACATACAAGCTGTTTTCTTATAAGTCGATTGATTGAACTGAAAAATTAAATTTTGGAATACTTTAATTAACTACTTATTTCTTTTTGCTATTCTCTCCTCATTTGAAACTGACTTCGGTGACGAAAGAATAAATTAATGCGGACATTTACATTTCAATAGATATTAATTGAACTTCGATAATTGTGCGATGAATTTTCTCTGTTGATATTATTCGTTTGGAGTTCGAATAGGTTTTACTTTTACCGCGTGTTTAATGGTAGAAATGTTGATTTCTCAGAATTCTTCGTTCGACATAAGTTCCCTGTTGACAGTTCTCTTTACTCAGGTATTCTATTGTTATTATCATGGTGCTGTTTCTTTCGTTCAAGTTTACGATGAGAATAACCTTTCGGTACGTGTAATTTTACATGCATTACGAGTAGGTGTATGTATTATAAATCTATAAACAAATACCTACAATGTTTCGCTATGAGTTTGTAACCTTTTACAAATCTCAGATATCATAATTATAAAAAATCTTTTTATTAGTGTACGAAAAGATTAAGTATATGGTTTGCTTGATAAAGCTAATATTGTCTTAGCCTTCATCGTTAGGAACACCTACAGCTGTAATACATATGGTCTATGTTATGTTCAATGGCATCGTGATTCGGAAGTGTTCCCTCTTCCGTACTGTACTGATGGAAATTTATGCGTATAACCTTATTATTATTACCTACGTCGATATAACATACCGACATGAAACGTATTGATGTAGATGAGGCTTAATTTCGAATTTTTATGAATCATTTAGCAATGCGCTGCATCGAGTTTGTTTTATGTTAAAAATACCAAATATAGTGCCAGGTGATCGAAAATAGTTGAATTTAGTGATTTAGTTGATTAAGATAATTCAACTGAATAATCGATGTTTTGACTCTGATTTGAGGACTCTTTGCTTGTATCGAGTGTCTAACGAATTTACTCTACGTGGATCATCGTCAGATGTTTATTTCATATCAGTCACAATTGTTGTATACGTTGGGCTTACCTGTAAGTAATTTCAGTAAAATTGAAAATTAGGAGTCATTCAGTTTGGTCAGGCTGCAGGTTATCACCCACGAAAATTTCAAAATTTTCCATACCTCCTAGACGTAAACATCTAATAATTCCAGAATGTAAAATAGTAGAAAGTTGAAAAATTTTGGTGAAAAGTTTCTGCAACAAGGTAACATTTTCGGCTACCTACCATTTTGAAAGATATCAAAGTTCCAAGTTGAAAGCAAATGAAAAAGTTGTAAAAAATTTAAAGCAGATCAAAAAACTATGAATTATTTCTACCGTAAAAGCGGATTCTAGAAGAGATACGTCGAAACCGTAATATTTTGAAAGAGTTTGGCTGCTTATGCCCAATTTTCAGTATGATTTTCTATGTCATACTGTCAATGAAAACCATGCTATTACAGTCTATTGATCAATGGTGATGGGAGGGGGGGGGGTGGTAGGGTCCCAACAAAATCCGTTTTGGAATTCTGGAAGATCATTAAGACAATTTTTGACCCTGTCAGATATTTATTTATTTTTTTTTCCTGAACATTGAAATAATTTACTCTGCTCGATACAGACCAAAATCGCTCCAATTCGGTCAATCAGCTTAGTTTGGCGGCGGATTAGATGTATATGAGTGGGATGAACTCGGGTCAAAATTCAGTTATGCCCCAACTTGGAGGAGGGGGTGCTGAGGAGCCAAAAACACAAAAATTATTCCCTTTTAAGCCAACCGATAGCGAATCCAAAATTGTATAACATATCTAAAAATCAACTACCTGGGTCAATTAGGAGAGTAGATATGAGGCTTTGATTTTGAAAGTTTATTCCTCCTCCATCTCCCCACCGAATTGACCTAGGAAATTAAAATTTGGTTTGTACATTTAGTAGAGGCCTTCAATATGCTTTTTGGCGGTTTCGACTTTTCAGGCTCATTGCACCCCTCCACAGCTCCGAAAATGTGGTTTTTTGGTCCGTTTTTTCCCAAACACTAGAATCATTTACTCTGCTCGATACTGATCAAAATCGCTCTAATTCGGTCAATCGGCTCAGTTTGGCGGCGGATTAGATATATGTGAGTGAGGATGGCCTTGGGTCGAAATTCAATTGTGCCTACAATTTTGGAGAAGGGGCGCTGAGGGGCCAAAAACACAAAAATTGTTCCCTTTTAAACCAATCGATAAGAGGATCCGAAGTTGTATATTGTATCCAAAAATCAACCTACTAGGTCAAGTAGGCGGGGAGATATGAGGGTATCCCCATTTTGACCTTGAAAAATGCTGTTTCTCCCCTACCTCTCCAGCAAATTGAGCTAGGTAGTTGAAACTTGATGTGTACATTTAGTTCGGACCTTAAATGTACCTTTTGGAGGTCTCGGATTTTTAGTTCCATTGAACTTTTTCTACCCTTGATACTGATTAGTAAAAAAGTATCGCGAAGCAATGCTTTTTTTCGATTTTCATGATTATAATATATCACGAAAATCAGGCTGAATGAAAGCGTATTATTTACTTAGCTACAAATTCACTCCGAAGTTTTTCCATTATGAGATTAAAATATTATAAGCCAATGTGAAAGATTTGCGTATTATTTACGTACTTCGCTAACCGCATAAACTATACCTTCTCATAATTACTTCGTCGTATGTTACGCGTTGCGAAATCAAAATGAAAAAAGGTTGGCGCACTGCTAGAAAAATTGATGAACAATTGTTTGATGATGGGTTACAGAAAGTACCGATGTAATAATTCAAGTTATAAGTAGGTAGTCAGATACATATGAAAGCTTTTAGAGAATTTCAATTAACATGGTACGGGTTTTTCGTCCTTGAATATTTAAATCGCGTATGCTGAGTTCAATACCAATAAGTCTTACACTCATTGTAAGTTTCCCAGTCTTATATGCTTAGGTATTGGTGTAATATGTTGATAGGTAGGTAAATGTTTAATTGTTATGTTATTTTTCCTAATATTCTGAGAAGATGTGCGCTCCTCCATGTTATACACATCATATTAAACTGTATATTTAGAATGCGTGAAAAAAAAGCTTATACCTATGCATCGTGCATCGATTTTATGTTATACTCTTGCAAGGAAATCGTAAAATTGAATTTTATCGCTTTGATTAGGTAACGTTAATAAAAATTGAATTACTTCTTCAGGAATGTAAGAGGCTTTAATGCGATATCTAATGAATGAATAGTTCTCTTGCGATATGTTCTGATAGGAATTCTCTTAGTATTTTCGGATAAATACTATACCGTGTTTCTTCATTCTACTACAGATTATATTTAAGCTTCAAATTGATAATTTGATCAATTATTAGGTTTGTCAGGTATTCGGCTGGCAAGTGTGTACGTCACAAACACGTGATACACGGCGCTTTCACTGATAAAAAAAGGGGTAAATTGAAAAAATAAAATAAAAAAATAGGTTTTTATCACAGTTTTTCAAAATTTTCACAAAAACAGTTGAATAATTCGTTTAGATTTTAAAATTATTTTTATTAAAAAAAAAAAAAAAAAAAAAAGATAAAACGAGTGTTACGAGAATAAAAATTTGTCTCCACTTATCAGTAATAATTGTGTCTAAAATATTTCAAAAGTCGCAGGAGTAATTTCATTTTCAGAAGTATATTGAAAATTCAGAAAGTAAATTTCTGCATTATTTTGTAAATATCCCAAGCCTAGCTATATTACGATGAATGTATATTGCAATTTGTATTATGCATCAGATAGGCTCATTGCACATGTTCTTGTACTGATAGTTAATGAACACGGCGACATGATATCAATAATTCAATGTCTTCAATTGAAGCGAAATAACTTTGATTACATTGATATTCGGTGTAAGTCTACTGTATTGCTCATTGTTGTTAGTTCATGTTGTTTTATTTCATGTTTGTTTCTCTGTGATCGAATTTTCTTTTATATTCTGGAGAAAATTGAGCGATTGATGATTTCTAAATACATATAGTATTTTACCTTTAGGTACTTGATTTTTTTAACGTTATGGAAAATTTAATTAGTCATATTATCTACAAAGTTTTAAATCCGTTATTAAACGCCTTTAATCTGATAAAAATTTCAAGTGAATAATTTGCAGTATCTAATAATTTTTATGTACATTAAAATGTCTTAATTTATTCTGAAAATATTTGGTTCAATTTTATTTTGTAATATTGATGAAAACGTCTTCTTATTCAATAAAATATAGGTATAGACATTTCTTAGACATGTTGAGAATATCTAATCAATCATAGTTAAACGATTTCTGAAAATTTATTTATTTTTTACTGCTGTATAAACAATTTTAGATTATATAAGAATGAAAAGTTGATATTTCAAGTCCAAAGATTCTTATTGCATTACCAACTTGAATATTTTTCCGTGATAAGGCTCAGTTAAAGTGTACATGCCGATTACTTTTGATCAATTTTTTTTTAATTTTTAATTTTTTTTTTCGTGTAATTGCGGTTCATGGTCTTTTGAAATAGATAAATTTCTACCTATACTTTTATTGTTATGAGAGAAAAAACGAAGTTCAGCTTTGTTTTTCATGTATCAACTTCATGTGAGATTGCAGAATATTTTCATGATTATAATGATAGTTGTTTTTATTTTTTCAGATTAAATTGTGAATAAAGCGACAATGATTACCAGAGGCGTTACTAGTAATATTCGATCTCAAGTTAAAAAACAATTCATCTATTTATCGTTAGCCAGACAGCAATCAAACGTTGCTAATGTCAACTATAAACAAGTTCAAGTTGATTATAAACCAATCAGGAGTGTATTGGTGGCTAACAGAGGTAAAAATGAAAATAATACTGTTTTGCTTTTGTACGAAAATTGATTTTGTATTGGTTTAACGATAATTTATACGTAAATGCCACCTGCGATCAAATTATTATCATTCGGAAGTGATCATTATACTAGTCATTATATAATTCTTTAAGTACAATGCATATTTGACTATTTAATTGGTGATAACATATGCAATTTGAACCACTGACGTTTAGTGTAATTAAATGATTTACTTTTTATTTTTTTGACGGCACCTAAGTTATCACTTCGTGTTAATGATACATTATTACCTGTCTATCATCAAAACGCTGTCGTATTCTTGGACCTGTTTGTAATGTGGGGACTTTCATGTCATTCTAGATTTTTCTATCATTTGTTGAGAGCCACCGTATGTTTCCGAAAGTTTGTCTTGATAATTTAATATTCAATACAGAAAATCAAAAAAAAAAAAAAAAAAATAGTTTTCTCGTTATATATTGATATATTGTTGTAGTTATAAAAATCAGTACTGTTTCAACAGTATAGCAGCTTGGAAATATTATTTAAATTTTTTTTCATCATTGAATAAATCTATTATTTCGAACTGAGCTACTGCATACTTTTTTGTCGTCGCGTCGATGATGATCCCGTGAATAATTGCGAATATTTATGTTCATTTATATAAAAGAGTCAAATATTTGAAAGAAAAAAATTTCAAGCTTAGTAACGACGTTAATCAGTTAATGTGGGTAACAAATTTTAATGAATTCAAAGACATGAGTTAGTCTCTAGGCACCATTTTTGATCTTAAACAATAGAATATTAAATATGCAAATTTCTTATTCAAAATTATAATTATATATTATTTTTATTGGAGAACTTTTTACCTTAACGGAGAAAATGATTCATTTTCAGCCCCACACCGGTTTTCAAATTAACGCTACGTTTATAATTAAAAATCTGTTAATTACGTTTATAGGTGAAATTGCCATTCGTGTATTTCGAGCATGTACGGAATTAGGAATCAAATCAGTAGCCATTTATTCGGAACAAGACAAGATGCATATGCATCGTCAGAAAGCCGATGAATCATATCTAGTCGGAAAAGGTTTACCTCCAGTTGAGGCTTATTTAAATATTCCAGAAATTATTCGCGTTGCTAAGGTAATGGATTAACATTGTCATTATATTTAACTTCGCTAGTAGGTATTTTCTTTGGAAAATTGCAAATTATACCTGAATGAATTGAAATTCAATTTTATAGGAAAATGACGTAGACGCCATTCATCCTGGTTATGGGTTCTTATCAGAACGATCAGATTTCGCTCAAGCTGTCGTCGACGCCGGAATTCGGTTTATTGGTCCTTCCCCATTCGTGGTTCAACAGATGGGTGACAAAGTTGCTGCTAGACAAGCAGCTATCGATTCCGGTGTACCTATTGTACCCGGTACTCCTGGACCGGTGACGACAACTGATGAAGCTATGGAATTTTGTCTTAAACACGGTCTGCCCGTTATTTTCAAAGCTGCCTACGGTGGTGGTGGAAGGGGTATGAGAGTCGTTCGTAAAATGGAGGTTGGTTTTTTATTTGACGATATGAATGATATGGAGAGTTGTTTACGACTGTTATCTGATACGATGAGTGATTTTTAGGAAGTAAAAGAAAATTTCGAACGAGCCAGTTCAGAAGCTAAAGCTGCCTTTGGTAACGGTGCCATGTTTATTGAAAAATTCGTCGAAAGGCCTAGACATATCGAAGTTCAGTTATTAGGAGATAAAGCCGGCAACGTTGTTCATCTTTATGAAAGAGATTGCTCTGTTCAACGGAGACATCAAAAAGTCGTCGAAATTGCCCCAGCCCCTCACCTTGACCAAAAGGTATTTTATCATCTTGATTCTTAAACGCGATTCAAACGAAGAATTGTCTTACGGCTGAATGTGAAACTTTTTTTCCTAGGTCAGGAATCAAATGACTGATTACGCTGTTAAACTAGCCAAACACGTTGGGTACTCCAATGCCGGAACTGTTGAATTCTTGTGCGATGAAAAAGGTAACTTTTACTTTATCGAAGTAAATGCTCGATTGCAAGTAGAGCACACTGTTACCGAAGAAATCACTGGGTAAAATAGAAATATTACAATATTTATTTCATTTTTTCTAGAAATATATGCTCAACTTCATCTTTACTTTTTTTTTCACAGCATCGATTTAGTACAATCTCAAATTAAAGTAGCCGAAGGTGTCACTTTACCCGAATTAGGCATCACTCAAGAAAAAATTGAACCTCAAGGATACGCTATCCAATGTCGTGTTACAACTGAAGATCCTGCCAAAAGCTTCCAGCCAGATACAGGAAGAATTGAGGTATATTCGATTATGTTTCCTCGTTTTTTTGTTTATTTTTTAGTAATTTTCCATCGTATTTATAATTAAACATTCTGTGGTATCGTTTAGGTATTCAGAAGCGGAGAAGGTATGGGTATTCGTTTAGATGGAGCTTCAGCTTTCGCCGGAGCCATTATTTCTCCATACTACGATTCGTTGCTAGTCAAAGTTATCGCTCACGCTGCCGATTTACCAGCGAGTTGTTCTAAAATGAGCAGAGCATTGAGAGAATTCCGTGTTCGTGGAGTCAAGGTAAGATTTATGCTAAATAATAATTTCTGTTGTACCTATTTTCCAGCAAATGTTTATCTATTTTTGGATTTTTTCAGACTAACATTCCTTTCTTATTGAACGTATTGGAGAATCAAAAATTCATCAACGGTGCCGTTGATACATACTTCATCGATGAAAATCCTCAATTGTTCTCCCTTCAACCTTCCAAAAATAGAGCTCAAAAATTATTGAATTATTTAGGTCAAGTTCTAGTCAATGGACCATCAACGCCATTAGCAACCAACCTTAAACCTGCCGAAGTTAACCCACCAGTTCCAGAAATTTCAGTCGGTAATGAAAATTTACTTCATTAAAAAGAAATTTCATCTCTTAATTTCTTCGCTTATTAACACCAAGTAGTTTGAAGTGAAGTTTTTCTTTTCATTGAAAAGGGGTTTCAGTTGTGTACACAGCTTACATTTAATTTCTACACTTCGCTTTCTTAGAAACTTGAAAACGTATAGAACTCAGGTAGAAAGCATTTTTTCCTTGTAGCTTTTATGTATAAGATTGGTATTTAGTTTTTTGACACATTTGTGAAGTATTTCACTGTTTCATCTCATTTGGATATACATATATTTTTTTTTGGAATTTAAAGGGTAAAAATTCTATTTTTGGTGGAATGGACACGCGCTAAAGCTTGAACAACCATTTTTATAAAATCAATTCAATATCTACCGCGAGGCATTTTATCATTCAAGGTATTTCAAATTATTTACAGAGTAATAGGTTGAGATTCTTTCTCTTTTTTTCACATTATTTATTCATTTAATAATAAGTTACGAAATTGGTGTAGTTTTGAACTCCTTCCGCAGATATTTTCTACTAGAAAATGAATTGGTAACACTTATTCAGTATTTACGAAGGCCCTACCGCGTTTCAATTTATTGTAGCATTCTGACACCTCCCGTCCCCTTAATACCATGAGAATTTTTCGTGTTGAAAATGTGAGGTTGGCAACTTGTTTTTTATGTATTTTCATTTTCCAACCCGTACCATTGGCGTTTCTAGAAATAAGTTGCCAACTTCACATTTTTAACGCAAAAAATTGTAATTTTTGTCAAGGGGGAGAGTGCCAGAATCAACTGAACACGCTGTAAGTGTGTGTAATATCTGACTCTCCTCTGGGATTTCTGCATAAGAAAAACAACAGGTTGGTAACATTTGAGAAATATTTGTCCAGCCAGAACTTTCAATTCTCTATTCCAGAATTACCAAGCTATGAAATTTTCATGCTGAAATTCCAGGGGGGCTGTAGATACTGATTAATATTGGACACACGGTATAGATAAGTGCTACGAACTTGATACGTTTGTTGAAATGAAAAATATTTGCGATGGTAGGAGGAGAAGGAGGAGACGTGCAGAATTAATCGATAATTCTGTATGTGCCTATTTCCATCCAAAAATTACGAGATTTAATTTTAAGAAGGAATTTGAACAGATTAATACGTTTATCCTTCTTGAAGAAATCATTGAAAAATTTTCAATTCGAAAAATTACTTAATCATCATTAATTTTTTTTTAAACTTGAAATTATCATTGTACAGCACATTTTTTTTATAAATTCTACTTGTGTAGATTACAGTCGAAAAAAAGCCGCCGAAGAAGCTGGAGAAGAGGTATCAGGTGAGACTTTGCTTTGTTCATTCTAGAATTTTGCTTTTCTTATCAAATATCATTTTACGCTGTCTTGGTAACTAATGCTAATTGAATTGCAAAGTGCTTTTGTGTTCCGTGTTTTTTTACTTATTGAAGTTTTCGTGCTTTCAATTAATATCCCTGATCTATGTGTAAAATTCCGCCGAGGAGTGCGTATAAATATTATGGCTACATTACATTTCGTACTTAAGTATATGGTACATCAGGTATTAATTTTTCGACTACAGAAAAAGGAGTTGGAAATTATTAAAAATACATCCAATCGAATTAATTGTCTTAGTAGAATTAGAAATTAATTCGAGGTCGAGATGTGTCTGTGATTTTGAGTTTACATGAAACACGCTTCCGATGAGCGTTGAATGATTGATAAATTATTCTCGATGAATTTCTTTCAAATGTGAATAGTGAAAGAGCAATGAATTAGGAATTGCTTTGATCGATTAATAGCAATTTTTAATAAAATAAACAAGATTGTAGTTATTGTAATCAATTTATAATCGTGTTAAAAATTGATTTCATTGATCTTATTATATTTCTATGAATGTAAAACATTTTATCGCATTGAGTTTGAGCCATCTATGCATATTATGAAAATTTAAAATACATTGTTTTGTTTTTGACAATAAATTCTAACGTTTTGAGTTGAGAAAGATATAGGAGTCAAAACGTATTTCTATTTTTGTTGGAAAAGAAAATATTGGGATGAAAAAAAATAGTTCGTCTATTTACGATGTAGATTATTCTCTGTCCTAAAACCTAGATTCTGGTACATTTTATTGGAACTTGAAATTTCTCATTCGTTAATTGATATAATTCAAATTTTATGCTTAGTCTATATAATTTTGCAAGACTAGGGATTTGTGACTACAATAATTTAGGTAGCCTATAGATTTTTGTATAATTTTTCTAATCTTTATATTTACTGATTTTAACGCCTATGTCGTTACCCCTGTAGACATTTCGTGGTTAATGCAATCCACGAATTTTGTGAGTAAGTAAACTTACCCGTAATTTTTTACTAGAATAAATATTATTCATGCGTACTCATTTAATGGCGAGTACAGCAGCTCTAGCATGATATAATTAACTTTTACTAACACTCGTTCGTCGATCGAAATGCCTTAACCTGTGTAAATATGCAACTTGTGAGACTGTGAACTGTGATGTGTAGATATTTTTTACTATTTCGTAAAAAAATTATTCGTCCTCGGATGAGACTAATTCTTATTTTATTTTTTTGTAGGACCCGAACCACCGAAAGGATTCCGCGATATTTTGAAAAAAGACGGGCCAGCTGCATTCGCGAAAGCAGTGCGTGACCATAAAGGATTATTGTTGATGGACACGACATTTAGAGATGCTCATCAGTCATTACTCGCTACCAGAGTCCGATCACGAGATTTGTTGAAAATTTCTCCTTTCGTATCGTACAAATTTAACGATTTATATTCGTTGGAAAATTGGGGAGGTGCCACTTTTGACGTTGCTTTGCGATTCTTGCACGAATGCCCGTGGGAAAGATTGGAAGATATGCGCAAATTGATTCCTAATATTCCGTTCCAGATGTTATTAAGAGGAGCAAACGGAGTTGGGTATACTAATTACCCTGATAATGTTGTTTTCAAGTGAGTTACAATTAAAATATGCGTCAAGTTTATGTAGACTGGTACCTTTACATACCTACTTGGCGTAATTATTGATCGATAGGTTTTGCGAGTTGGCTGTTCAATGTGGTATGGATGTATTCCGTGTATTCGACTCGTTGAACTACTTACCAAATTTAATCGTCGGTATGGAAGCTGCTGGTAAAGCCGGTGGTGTTGTTGAAGCCGCTATTTCATATACCGGTGATGTATCTGATCCATCGAGAACCAAATATGATCTCAAATATTACCTTAATTTGGCCGACGAACTAGTCAAAGCTGGAACACACGTTTTGGCAATCAAAGTAAGTTATATAAATTCTGATAGGTGATGAAAAACCACCGTTGTGAAGTAATAAATCGCCATTTAACTGATCATCTTTTTCAGGATATGGCCGGGTTATTAAAACCAAACGCTGCCAAACTGTTGGTAACTGCTTTGAGAGAAAAACATCCTGACTTACCTATCCACATCCACACCCACGACACCAGCGGTAATGGTGTAGCTTCCATGTTAGCTTGTGCTGAAGCTGGTGCCGATGTTGTTGATGTAGCCGTAGATGCCATGAGCGGTTTGACTTCGCAACCTAGTATGGGAGCTATTGTAGCCTCCTTACAAGGATCTGAGCTTGATACAAGTATGCTATGTTTTTGAAACGTTCGACCGATTTGCCATTCATTTCATCTTCGAAAACTTAAACTTACCCACAAATGCGCGTTTTTTAGACATGGACTTGAAAAATGTTTCCGCCTATAGCGCCTACTGGGAACAAACTAGAACTCTGTATGCTCCTTTTGAATGCACAACCACCATGAAATCGGGTAACGCTGATGTGTACTTGAACGAAATTCCTGGAGGACAATATACCAACTTGCAATTCCAAGCTTACTCTTTGGGTCTTGGAGATTTCTTCGAAGATGTGAAAAAAGCTTACAGAGAAGCTAATTTATTATTGGGTGACATCATCAAGGTACCTTGCAACGATATTCATTTTATATTGAATCGATGTTCAATACAGTTGGTATTTTTGAAAGTGTTAATTTTATTATCGTTATTTTCTCAACCAGGTAACTCCATCTTCCAAAGTAGTAGGCGATTTGGCGCAATTCATGGTACAAAACAAACTAACTGCTGATCAAGTGAGAGAAAAAGCCGAAGAATTAAGTTTCCCCAAGTCAGTGGTCGAATTCTTGCAAGGATCAATCGGTGAACCATACCAAGGTTTCCCTGAACCATTCAGATCTAAAGTAAATATTCCTAACGGGTTTATCCCCTTTTCCATCTAGATAGTTAATTAGAATTTTAATATTTTTTTTGAATCTGTTTCCAGGTACTTAAAGATATGCCAAGGGTAGAAGGAAGACCAGGCGCAAGTTTACCACCATTTGATTTCAACAAATTAAAATCCGATTTAAGTGAACGTTATACCGATGTTACTGATAAAGATGTAATGAGTGCTGCTATGTATCCACAAGTCACTGATGAATACCTAACATTCCGCGAACAATTCGGACCAGTCGATAAATTAGATACTAGAATTTTCTTAGTTGGGCCTAAAGTTGGAGAAGAATTCGAAGTAGGTTTGATAATGTTTATTTTTGTAATTTTTCATTGATTTTTCTCCTGCTGTTTTTTTTTTTTTTTTTGCAATATTTCCATCTTTGAAAAATCTAATCAATTTTATAACGTATTTTCCAAGGTGGCCATCGAAAAAGGAAAAACATTAGGAATTAAAACTCTCGCTTTAGCCGAAGACTTGACACCAAATGGCGAAAAAGAAGTATTTTTCGAACTTAATGGTCAATTACGTTCTGTTTTTATTAGAGATAAAGAAGCATCAAAAGTAAGTCAACATTTCGTTAGCTAATGAAATCATTAAATTCAGTTTATAAATCCAAATTACCTATTTGTAATGTTTATTTTTCGAATAATTTTAATTTTAGGAAATGCACATCCATCCTAAAGCTTCGAAAAGCGACAAAAACCAAGTAGGCGCTCCTATGCCCGGATCTGTCATGGAAGTCAGAGTGAAACCTGGAGATAAAGTTGAAAAAGGCGCTCCTCTAGTCGTATTATCTGCCATGAAAATGGAAATGGTTGTACAAGCCCCTAAAGCTGGTGTTGTTAAATCCATTGACGTTTCAGTTGGCATGAAATTGGAAGGAGACGATTTATTGCTCACGCTCGAATAATTTATTTTTCAACCAAAATATCGAATCGGATTCTTATCTACAATGATTACCTAGTCATAGTATTTTCGAAATTGAGAACAAAACTTCCTTGTAAGAACAAATAGGTGGAACTTTTATTTGATATTACAGCAGCTTTTATTTGCCATTTTTATTTTTGATTTTTAAAAATTTACATTCCATTTTAATTTTTTTGATTCATACGAACAAACATTTTTGGTAATGCTTTTTTGTGCACAGGCCTACGATAAGTTAGATTATTATCAAATTATTGGAACTACTTCCTTAATTTTTCATTTTTGTTTTCAAATTTCTAATTTTTAATGAATATTAACAAAGCTTTGTTCAATGTTGTTGTGAGAAAAAACGTTAATCATGTTTTATTAACCGTAGACGGTTTACCTGTATGTAAAATAAAAAAAATTACGTTTATTCGCCATAGTTACCAAAATCATCACTACTCAATCAATTTTAAGTTACCATAAGGTAAAGTAACGTGATTACCTATTGCTTTATTGATACATTTTGTTTGACATGATTCGCGTGAATTCAAACAATTGTCATTTTGTCGGTACGTGGTTCTGTGATAAGCACCGAAAATCCGAAATTATGTACTTATTATTATGATGTTTTGTAAAAAAAAACAAATCCATGTTGTGTAAAATAGAATCTTCCAAATACACCAATTCAGATAAATATGTATTTATTTTAAGATACCTATCTTTAAGCGAAGAATTAATTTATGGTGGCTAGGAGCCGGGTTTTCCTTTTTAATGAGTATCAACGGTAACTTAATGCATTTTTTTTTTTTTTTTTAATTTTAAACAGTTTTTAATTCCGAATTAATAGTAAAGCATTTTTGTTTACAATTAAAATTTAAACAAGAACTTTCTGTGATAATTTTTTCGTTATGCTTTTATTGTTTGAGAAAGGCGGAGGAAAAAGCCTGTTAATCAATTTGGTGCGTTTTATGGACGCTTTTTTGATTCTATTTTTGAAAGATTTAATGTATTGGTTACCTTTTTATCGCGTACTTATATTAATGTCGGTAGATTTTAACGTTTAATGCGCATTATTGGTGATTAATTTTAGATTTTCTAATAAGATGTAAATAAATTGTAAATTCAGGCGAACGATGTTATTATAGTTACCAAAATAAATATTTCGTTTTTCGTTTAATATCTATACGTGTGAGTGGTAACACTTTATGAGACATGTTGCAAGTGACGAAAAAAAAGTACAAGAAAAATGCTTGAGTACACCTATGAAGTTGTATTGTTGCTTGTCGCTGAACTTTTGTATCGTTCGAATACTTTCTCTTTGGAATCGAATCTATCCCCTGTACTGCAAAATTACCGAGTAACATTTTGATGAGCTCCGTTTCTGGAAAATTGGTCGAAAAAAATTGCAAGCTAATTGCAAAAAAAAAAATTCACTAGAATTAGAACTTATATAAACATATATATATTTTTTAGAAATAAAAAATAAAGGTACTAGCTAACCAAAATTGGTATACATTGTGCATTCATCATAGTCTTAGATAATAACCCTCTGACGCAAGGCTCCTTCAATGTACTTCCTTTCAACGTTCATTATCAGATTGTCACAAAGACGTTGAAAACTGAGATACGTTTTCATCATGTCACATACTTTATACCTAGCTACCTACCAATTTGTCAGTAGGTAGTAGGTAATTCAAAGTTGATATTTAAGGAATAATACTTGTTTCAGAAGTGTTATTCTAAAACGAATCATAATATAGGTGTGTTTTGGCTGTTAAAAGTGATCTGAGAAAAATTTTAATAAAACATGAAAATTAAATTAATAATTTTTTTAATGATTTGCTTGATTATCGGAGAATTGGTAGCATCACCAAGTGGCCGTGGTTAGTAATGTATCTCAATATCTTAATTTTCATTTCCTTTTATAACCTCGGTTCGAACAAATAATGCAATTCATTTTATAAATTTTCTAGCATCGGCAAAGGCTTGTAAAACGGTAAATGGAGAAAAGCACTGCGAGATTCGAAGAATAAATTAAGATTATTAATTTTGATCTGCAACTCGTATTTAAAATGGACAGGAGAAATAGTACCTATCAACCACGTCTCCTTTTTTTAAACAAATGACCATAAAATTAACCGAATTTTTTAGTATTTTTGGAAAATAATTTAAATTAAATATTGAGAACTGATTTGTGAGAGCATAATAAACACATTAACGCTAAATCATTTGTCAAATTCTTGATTAAAATAATCGTCCTACTCCATTTTAGAAAATCACTTCAATTATTACAGGTGTAGAATGAAGCATTATCCTACCAGATACGCAGTCCAGTTACTTTAAGATTTTTATTCCGACTAATTCCTACAGAAGTTTTTTTTTCACGATTTGGTGGCAAAAGAGGTCCTAAACAACATTCTAAAATTTGCACTTCACAGTGGATGAGCTTCACGTGATATAGAGTGAAAAGGGTGATGCAGCGGTGTTGTTTTGATTTATTTAGCAAAATATGTTTCACATAGCTGATTTTTAAAAAAGTAAAGGAGATGTGAGGATTGTTCATTTATGAAATAAAAAAAGGAGCGCTCTGCGATGTATTTCTTTTCTAAATGGTGGAAACTAGTTAGATATTGGGGTGAACAGTTGGACCCTCCTCCCTCCAAAGTGCTGTGCGTGTACACCAAATTTCAATTTTCACGTTAAATTGTGACGTGCTATGGGACTAAAAATTGAATCCACCAAAAGGCATATCTAAGACCTCGACTAAATATTTTTTTTAGCGGACTCCAATCTTAAGCTCTTGTACTGAGTGAAGCAAGTTTATCAGTAATATCTTAATCTAAGATTGTACAATTTACCCTCTCGCACCTCAACACCTAACTGATAATGCTTCATTCAAAGCTGGCAGGTCAAAAGTGCGCGTAGAATTGGGGGGGGGGGGCTAGACTTAAACTTTTGAGCGAAGCAAGGGACACGCAAGGGGGTTGAACTGCGAAACGGTCAAGGGGTGGAGCCCCCTAGTGAATCTATATTTTTTAAAACTGAGAAGTAAAGGTACTGGGTGGCTAAAATTGGTATACATGCATCATAACCTTCGATAATAACTCTCTGACGCGAGGTCCTTGAATGTCTTTCCTTTCAACTTACATTATTAAATTGTTATTCCGATGTTGAAAAATGAGTAATACTTTTATCATTCTACATACTTTATTCCTACCAACTTGTAAGTAGGTAATGCAAATTTGATATATAAGGAGCAATATTTGCTTTAGAAATATGATTCTAGAGCGAATTACATCATAAGCTGTGTTGGCTTTTAAAAGTGATTTGAAACAAATTTGAAAAAAAATAAAAATAAAAATAAAAAAAGTATCCTTTTGCGATGCATTTTTAGTCTGATTTTCGTGACATATTACAATCATGAAAATTGAAAAAAAGCATCACAAAGCGATGCCGTTTACCTAAACAGCATTGAGGATAGGAAAGGTTCGATGGGGCTAAAATGTCAAAACCCCCCAAAAGGCACATCTAGGGTCCTTATTGACTGTACTTACCTAATAAAACGAACAAAAACCGACATATTTTGCGACTGTGAGAGGATGAAATGGTACTGAAAAGTCGACACCCTCAAGACGCACATCTAGAGTCCCTACTGAAAGTACATACCAAATTTCAGCTTTCTAGCCCTATTTGGAGGAGAGTTATGCGACGAACAAACTTAAAGAACCTAAAAAATGAGAAAACCTGACAAAAATCCACATTTTTTAGGCTTTAAGGAGGTGCAGTGGAGCTAAAAAGTCGGGACCCTCAAAAGGCCCATCTAGAACCCTTACTAAATGTACATGCTAAATTTCAACTTCCAAGCTCATTTTGGTTAGGAGATAAGGGAGGAACACATTTAAACTAAATTATTTGTCAAATTCTTGAATAATAATCGTTCTACTCCATTTTAGAGAATCAGTTCAATTATTACGGGCGTAGCATCAAGCAGTAGCCAACCAGATACACAGCCCGGCCATTTTAGGATTTTCATTCTGACTAATTCTTACCAAAGTTTTTTTTCACGATTTGGTGGCGAAAGAGGTCCTAAACAACCCGCCGCGATGCTATGTTTAATTCTGCTATGCTACGTTTTACAAGGTCGATGCGCACAATGAAAAATTAGCGCCAAAACAAGGATCTGGCATCACGTCGTAAGCTACTACTGTTTACAACGCGAGGTAAAAAGTAGTTATCTACAATACGACGTTCTCATTTTGGCTGTAATTTTTCATTGCGCACGTCGACTTTGAAAAACATAGCATGGCAGAATAAAACATAGCGTAGCTAGGAGTGTGACGGGCTTACAAAGGAATTTTCCACACAAACCCCTTCCAATTTGAACGAAACTAAGGTGGATCAGAAGAACACAACAAAGGAACCCAATCAACTAAAATTTCTGCTAATTTAGTTTATTTCTCGATTTTTGAGGAATTTTTAAACATTTAAAAATACTTCTAGTTAATAGGTGTATGGCTAGAAAGCTAACATTTTGTAAAACAGAAACCATTCAAGTTGGGAAGTTGAAAATTTGGTAGCCGGATAATTTTGATTCACTTCATAGGTTTTTCCTCCAATTTCAATTTTATAAAAAATTTTTGCATAACATTTTCTTTTTACTTTTTACTTTTATCCAAATTTTTTATTTTCGCAGTCAAATTCATGTTTTTGAAACAATTTCTTTCCATAGAAAATCAAATGTCATAGAGAAAGATCATCGTGGTTTCTCTATTTTTCAAAATAAGCAAACTATCGAAATAACGTTTTTTGTACGTCTTCGCGAATACTTCTTCTGGTTATATTTTGCTGGACATTTTGCGTAGCATATTAATAATTACAAATCTATCAAGGTGAGATCCCACCAAGAATCTGGCAACCTAAGGTCCATCTTAAAATGTACAAATTATGGAATATATAGTTGGTATAATTGCTTAATTGTTGTAACGAAGAACGCCGAACTAGCAACATATATATTTTTTTCTGCAATTAGCTTGCAAATTCTTTCGACTACTTTTCTTGAAACGGTAAATTTTTTTTGATTCAAATCCATCAGTAGTGTTATATAGTTAGGCTACGTTCACTTTGGTCATGTGTATGGTACGTATCTATATTTTTTAGAATTACTTATGTAGGTACTAGGTAGACAAAATTGGTATGCATCCTAGTCTTGTCTTACGACTGAATAATCATCGTCTGACGCGAGGCCCCTTGAATGTCCTTCTTTTTAACGTTCGTTATCAAATTGTTATTTCGACGTTGAACAATGAGTAATGCTTTTATCATGTCACATACCTATGTACCTATACCTAGCTACCTACCGACTTATAAATATAGGTAATGCAATGTTAACATTTAACGAGCAATATTTGCGTTAGAAATATATTCACCACCGAATTTATTGTAAGCTTGCTTTGGCTTAAAAGTGTTTCGAGAAAAGTTTAAAAAAAAAACGTGAAAATGAGACTTGTAATTTTTTTAATGATTTGTTTGATTGTCGGTGAATCTGTAGCATTTCCAATTTTGGAGGAATTTTTTAACGGATGTGAGTAATATATCTAAACATTTTAATTTTTATTTCTTTTGATAGCCCTGGTTCAAACAAATCGTGCACTACATTTTATATATTTTCTTCTAGTAATGTCTTCGTATTCTTGCATAAACGGAAAATGCAATGGACAAGAAACAAGTATCACCTGTGTAAATGGCGTGTGTTCTAAAAATAAAAATGCTACAACTTGATCAATTTTGAAACAAATTTTATTCAGATACATACCTATATAATACATTTTTTTGATGTTGAAGTACATTCCTACGAGTTTATATGCAATACCGCCAGTACACTCGAATGTAAAATAATTAATATTACCATCGATTTATTTGCATCTTTCACTAATTGATATATTATAACCATTAGCGCCACTAATTACAAATGAATGTCTCAACTTTATATCTTCTTTTTTTAAGGTTGTATGTAGACGATATTTTCTCAGTATCGCGCTGCAAATTACCTTCATCTCGTACATGGCGTAAGCTTTACCTAAATCATCGTAAATTTTATAATAATTACAATTTCGTATTATTTTATTCATTTTTTTCATCACGAAAATTGAAATATTTATGGTAGGTCTACGTTCGAGGTCATTAAAGTGGTAATTAAATATACAAAGGCAGATCAATGAGTAAGTTCCACTGCATGATATTTCGGCAACAAAAACAGTTAAAAAAATAACTTTTAAAGCAAAATATAGCCTCAACTTTGTACTATCAGTACACTAAATTTTATTGCAATCGGTTCAGTAGAACATGAATGAGGGCCATGAAACCAAACCAAACCAAACCGATGTAAAGTACTGTCCAAGATTACACACATAAAGGTTGTAAATGACTAACAATAATGAATAAAATGGTTGAGATACGTCAGTTTAACTCCTAAATAATAGGTAAAAAAGTTTCAATGGTGCAACCTCGATTCAGGCTGAGAAAGATTTCCAATGACAAACTTCACTTTAAACACTGGCATACTCCAAGAAAGTTAATGAGTAAACTTTTGCAAAGTGAAATACTTTTTCATTACTGATTGCTGTACTTCGTTATGAAAATTAACACTATGTGAGAAATAAAGTAGAAAATCGAGGCAAGTGGCTTTAAATTCGAAAAGTTCATTTAAGAGAGGTTCTTCACAAATTAAAAATCCTATTTTTCTCTGTAAATTGCATAAAAAACAGCCAAAATTATAGAAACGTATTGCAATAAAATTTTGTATGGTAATACCCGATCTGCAAAGTTACCATTTTGAAACGGTATTATTTTTGTCTCAAGAGGGGGAAAACCTAAGGTTTCATTGCTGTTTCAAAGCCGTATTTTTTGTGTTGAAACATTTTTAAAACTGGTTCAACACATCTTCAAAATTGTTTCAATGCATTGAAAATGTATTGAAACAGTTATAAAACTGTATTGAAGCAGTTTTACAGTTTCAAAACTTTCAGCATATTTTAAATGTTTTGAAACAGTAATGAAACCTCGGATTTTCCTCTAGTTTCGAAATGGTTTCAATTTTGCAGATCGGGTAGCAAAAAATTGAGGCTAAATTTTGGGTTAAAAATTATTTTTCTAGCTCCTTCTGTTTCAGAGATATCGTGCAATGGAACTTGATAAAATAGATTAATTTTACATTAAAACACCGATGTATTTTACAGAATTCATTGTAATTGTTTCGAAAATACTCCCATCATCGGGCTAATTCAAATTAAAAGTTACTTATCTACGCAAGGAACCATGAAGGAGGAGACAGGCGAAGAAAAAGCAAAACAAAAAGAAAGAAACGGAACAGAGAGAGACAGAATGAAAATATTGCGAATGAAACGGAGCAGGAATGAGTTTGATTGATAAATGTGATAAGCGGGTGCTCATGGTTCCTCGTAGAGATATGTAACTTTTAATTTGAATTAGTCTGATGATGGGAGTATTCCTGAAACAATTGTAACGAATTTTATAAAATGTAAGGAGGTTTTAATGTAAAATTGATCTATTTCATTATTCAAACATGGCAATAAACGCTGAAAGTAATTTTATTTTATTTACCAGTGGAGCTTACTTATTGATTCGCCTTTGTACAATAAGACTTACCTATACAATTCCTGGGTCCGAGGACGAACGGTAAGTAACATCCTTTTGGTAACTGTTCACACCTTTCTTGAGAAAACCGTTCTGGGTCAAAAGTATTCGGATTTGGAAAATATTTTGAATCACGTTGTAACGCAGCTACATTGATGATTAATTGAGTGTTGGCCGGTAGAGTGAGATCACCTACGAAGATAGAGAATATTCATATTCTAGGAGTATAGCCAAAATTTTCCATTTGTCTAAAAAAAGTAAATAATTTTTCATTTTCAATTCATGTTTCATTGCACTTTGATTCAAAATAACTGCATCAGATCCTTCTCAAATAAAAAAAATACATTCTTCTATTCCTTATTTTTTTTTTTTTAGCAAAATTATATTGAAATTTTTACGTAAATGGTACTGATCTTAATTCTGATTAATACCAAAAATTTGATTGTATTTTTATCATCTATTTTTTTTTCAGGCATTTCTGCTATTATTTTATTAGTTCTCATTTTATAACAGAGCTTGAGTGCATGAAGAAGCTTTTCGAAATCATTCCAGTTCAAAATAGTTGGAGAGGGGTTTAACTTCTAATTGAATAGGTATAGGTATATTATACGTGCGAGTATAAGCAAAATAATGATTTCTAGGTACACCTTTATCAGTTGCAGGGCTTGGAATTTCTAAAACTGGGATCATGATTTTTTTATATTAAATGATGACTGATGAGGTAAATGAAGTACTTTTTTTTGTGAATAATGGCATAATAAAATTATATTTTCCAAACCTCTGAAATCCTCAACTTTCAACGTTAAAAAAAATAGGAATAATAAACGTTCCAAATAGCGAATCTATGCGGGCGAAATTTTTCAAAAGAAGGAATTTTTTAACCATTAAAAAGCGCATCTCTCATTGTATTTCGGAGAAAAGTGAAGATTTTCAAGATGGTTACATGGAAATTTGGCAGCAATTTTCAACTTTCTCGGCCTCAGGAAGAGAGGATATCCTAACTACGGTTACTGACGTTTTTTTTTCTCATACTTACCTAAAGTAACGTCTTCTTTAGGAGTACGAAAGATGAAAGGAACTAAAGGAAACAAACGCATTACTTCTTTCAAAACTTGATTCAAATAGTTCATTTGTTTGATATCATTCACTGTCACTTCTCTATTGCTGTCTCCAAAAATTTGTTCTTGTTCTTCGTATACTTTGTCCTGATTAACAAATACCGAATAAATAAACGAAACAGATCTTCAATCAATAACAATATTTTTAAAAAGTATTGATCAATTAATTTTGACATCCTGCTGGATTAACAAGATTAAATTTACTATCGTAAACAAATTTACGATGTGGTAAGTATACAGAGTGTCCCATGAAACATTTGTCAAAATGTAACCATAGGTACTAGGTAGTGCTCGCGGAGACGAAAAAAAACCGTTTCACGATAGATTGCGTATCCTGAAAATTGAAGGAACTAAGATGATTTTTCTCCATGACATTTGAGTTTCTACGAAAAGATATTTTTTCAAAGTTATGAATTTGATTGCGAAAATCAAAAATAATAATAAAGGTAAAAATATAATATCATGTGAAAAATTTTTATATAATTGAAATTAAAGGTAGTATGGAGTATTGAAAGTAACTTTTTTCAGTACATTCCCATAAGGAAAATTTTTTTATCACAAACCAAAATTCGCGATCCTTAGTGGACAGTAGATACATGAGCGTTGATTAGAAAAATTTTAATTAAATTTTTAAAAATTTCAGTTTTTCAAAAAAACACAGTTCTACAAATTTTCATTTTTTCAACTTTTTGTAAATAACTGAAATTATCCTAAAAGACATGCACTATCAACCAAGGTCGTATAAATTGTGGTTCACCATGAAGAAATTTCCCTTATGAGAAAATGTACAGAAAAAATTCACTTCCAACACTTCATACTTCCTTCAATTTCAATTTTATAAAATTTTTTTAGATGACATTTTCTTTTTACTTTTAACCGAATATTTGAGTTTCGCAGTTAAATTCAAATTCATGGTTTCAGAAAATTTCTTACCATGGAAAATCAGAAGTCATGGAGGAAAATCATCCTCGCCCCTTCAATTTTCAAGATAGGTAACCTATAGTAATAACATTTTTTATTCGTCTTCGCAAGTACTACTACGTACGTATGGTTACAGTTTGACAGACTTTTTCTGGGACACTCTGTACGATAACAACCAGGATTATTAGGCTTACTGAGAAAAAAAAATATTTAAAGTATCAGAATCGATTGAACTTATTGCAGCTAAATACACATCTAATTTAAAAAAAAAAAAACAATAGATAAACATTTTTACCTGGATATCGTTATGCATCGCTAACAAAAGAAACGTGAAAGATAAGGTGATTATGAGAGTTTCAGAGCCCTGAATGCAAAAACAAAGTGATTTAGGTATTGAAAATTTTCAAATAACAGAAGTGAGTGCATGTCAGGTCACATGCTATACTTACCCCTACAGAATATGTTATGATTTCAGACCTTCTGTCTTCATCGGAAAATGCATCGCTACGGAGATATTGTATAAATTTATTGTTACTTTCATCTGAAAATAATTTTGCAACGATTTTGCAACTATCAATTTGGTACATATTTACTCATCTATTAGTAAATAAATAATTGAAAAGCATAATTTACCATCAACATCTCTTTCAGTCTCATTTGCTTTTAATTTATCTTCAAGAATTACCTATTTAAAATCAAAATTAATGAACTCGAGAGTATTCCAAAAATCTCATGTATAAACTACGTATGTGAGAATTGTAAATAACGAAATTAAGTATAATTTTTTCCAATAAAACATGTGTAATATTTACTTTGCGATACGCTAATTCCATACTCTTTATAATAGTTTTTATTCTTTTTTTATTAATTCGATTCGTAATATCTCTAATTAATTTTGGATAAAACATTAAATTAAACGAATCTGCAAGGTATCTACAAAATAAAATTCATAATTACCTACGTTTGAATATTTTGATTGATAATGCAAAATAAATTAATTACTTAATACATACTCTCCTGTCTTATCTCTAAACAAAGAAATTTCCTCCTCAGAAATTGGTTCTTCTAAATCGTATAGCGTTCCTAAAATATTTTCACGTATTAAAACTAGGCGTTCACCAGTCAACCCAAATGATATATTAAAACTTACTGCAAAGTATCATGAAAACTGCAGGAGCAAGATAATCGCTTATGTCAAAAAGTTCCGTGGTTTTTACTTTGGTTGACATTTCTTTCACAACTTTATCTATTTCTTCATTCATGATTCCAATGTAATTATGCAGTACGTTTATTTTCAATGGATGTTGAAGGATTTTTCTACTTTTTTTCCAAGAAGCTCCTGTAATACATGAAGAACAATGGAGTAATGCATTAGAACTTGTTAGCATTCAATTATTATTACAGCCTATATAAAAATTCCGAAATGGAAACCTTTCTCGCATCTTTCTTTTGCAAATTGAGTAAGCCTATATTTCTGTAGGAAAGTAAGTGATTCTTTTTTTTCAAATACAAGCATATAAGTCATGCCAAGTACCTACTTATCAGACAACCAACATACGAGACGAATTCTTTTTTGCTAAAAAGTTGATCGGTACTTGATTCATAATTTATTCTACCATAAAATGAAAAAAAAACTACCAACGAATTTCTTTTTATCAAGTTTATTAGCAAAACGACCAGTCAGCGCGTGTAATAAACTTGTTATCACGCATTATCTATCTGCGAGGCTACAAAATTCCTTTTTGCAACCTTAAGTTCAAGTTATTATCTATTCTTTTCTGTAAAAATTTTCCACAATCGATATTACACGAATTATTTCTTGGTCGTAATTAATCGATGTTAAATAGATATTAAATACAGGAAAAATTGGCTTATTGTCTGTTGAAAATACCTTGGTATTTTTCGGTGGAGCATGAATACGCAAAAAAATGCTACATTAGGGGTCTCAAAAATATATGTATTACTTTTAAGAACAAATTTACGTAAACTTTCTGTTGATTGGTCCTTAAACAAATTTCTGGCTAGTAACAAGTTTTTTTCCCCATTCGGATCAGTTCCTTTTTCTTGTAAGCTTTCTTAGTGCATTATAACTTACGAAACCCAGCACGCAATTTGCCCGCACCAAAGCTGCTAAGATATAATTTACTTCATATACCAAACCAAAATTAATTATTATGCGTAGGTATTTCTATTTCCGTAATTATTCGTTCCTTATTTTACATAAAATTAAAAAAGAAATTATAAATTGAGTAGATAGGTACCTGCCTACGGATTTCTATGAATAAAATTTGAAAATAATAAAAATTAAACTGTGTAGACGTTGAACCATTCAATTAAGGTTATCAAAATAAGCAGTAAATATGAATATGACCAATTCATTTAGATCTATAACCGACCTATTTTTCCAATAAAACGATAAGCTGTATCTTAAAGTTTAGTGGCTTCAGATTATCGCGAGAATGAAAAAAAAAAAAAGAAATCCCAATTCAGTTGGCGCAGGTTTTCAGAAAATTTTCAGTTCATACCAACTTAATTTTTTTTGTAGAATTTCATGAATTAATTAAAAAGCTAAAGAAAAATGGTACATGATTGGATCCTTGTTTGTAATTCATGACTAACCGTCGGTAGCAAACGTTCCATTTTTGAAAGCTCTGCCAAACAGATCTTGAAAATCATCTCCTTTGTTTAGAAATTTATTACTCATTAGCACATTCTAAAAAAAGAAAGTTTGAAAAAAAGGGTTAAAAAAATACAACAAAAATCGAAACTTACATTTCTACGATTAAATACTTCAAAAATATACAGGGTATCGCACGTAATATCTGCCAAAATGAAACCATAGGTAGTATTCGTAGTAACGAACAAAAAAGATTTTAGTATAGGTTGCCTATCCTGAAAATTGAAGGGGTCAAGATGATTTTTCTTCATGACATTAAAATTTCTATGGAAAGATATTTTTTCAAAGCTATGAATTTGATTGCGAAAATCAAAAATAATAATAAAGGTAAAAAGATAATGTCATGTGAAAAATTTTTATAAAATTGAAATTAAAAATTGAAACTAAAGTGCAGCGTTGATTAGAAAAATTTTAATTAAATTTGTTTTTCAAAAAAACACAGTTCTACAAATTTTCGTTTTTTCAACTTTTTGTAAATAACTGAAATTATCCTAAAAGACATGTACTATCAACCAAGGGTCGTTAATTTTGGTTCACCATGAAAAAATTTCCCTTATGAGAAAATGTACAGAAAAAATTTACTTACAACACTTCATACTTCCTTAAATTTCAGTTTTATAAAAATTTTTTGCCCAACATTTTCTTTTTACTTCTTAGTATTTTTGATTTTAGCAATCAAATTCATATTACAGAAACGCAAATGTCACAGAGAAAAATCATCTCAGCACCTTCCATTTTCAAGATAGACAACCTATGTTTTTTGTTCGTCTCCGCGAGTACTACATATGGTTACATTTAACGTTTTGAGGGACACTTGTATATTCATATTATACAGAATGTTCCATCTTGATAGTATCTCCTTCATACCATAAGTAGAGCAACACAAGTTGGATGCATGTAGCATGGCTTGCCTATCCAAAACGTTGAAGGAGCTGTGCCATAGGCATTTGAATTTTTCATTTTCAAAAAATTTAGAGAAATTTTCAAGATATTCCATTTTAAAAACTCTAAATGGTAGACATGTTTAGTTTACGCCAAAATGTAGCATATACAATGCAGTATTTCTGGTAAAAAAAAATGAGGGGCATTGGCGATGTGGTTCGTGAAATATGACGAATTAAATGTAAAAAAATGTTTGAAACTTTTGAAAATTTGAGTTCATAACTTTTCAGAAAGCTCTTTTAAGTACTGTATTAAAAACTTTTTCTTGAAGCAACGGGATACCCTTCATCACTTGGAATAATTGTATTTTACAACTTGTTTTGATATTCTGGAAAAAATTGTTTTGTTTAAATTTTATCTCTTTTTTCTGAATGAAATTGTCCATAAAAATACATAAAAATTTCAACAAAAAGTTCTTATTATTGAAATATTCAATTAATTTAAAGAAAAAATATCAAAATCTTGTACATATTTTAATGAAGGAACGTTTTTTGCTAAAATCTAATTTTCATTGGTATTTTTTTTTTTTTGGAAAAAGTAAAAAAATTTCAACAAAACAATGCCAAGTGGTGGAGAATATCCTTTTACTTCAAGAAACACTTTTTAATTGAATACTTAAAAGAACTTTTTAAAAAGTTACGAACAAAAATTTTCAAAATTTTCATCATTTTTTTAATATTCAATTTGTCATATTTCACGAACCACACACCTATGCCCTTAATTTTTTTATTGGAAATACTAATTGTATCTGTTACCTTTTGGTGTTAACTAGACATCTCTACCATTTTTAGTTTTAAAAATGAAATTTCTTAAAAATTGCCGGAAATTTTTAAAAAATGAAAAATTTGAATGCTTATAGCTCAGCCTCTTCAATGTTTTGGATAGACAACCCATGCTGTATGAGTTCCACTTGTGCTGCTCTACTTGTGGTATGAAGGATGTACTATTGAGATGGAACACCCTGTATACATAGGTACTTGATTTCACTCAAGTGCCCCATGTTGTGGGGTTATTTCTACATCACATGTCAGCCCCTTATTTTTAAAAATGAATTATTTTTACGTTTCACATGAGCCACTTGCATGTAACTATTTTCGTCAACTTCCGTTAGAAGTTGCATCCTCTACAGATTGGTTCGGGTTGTGTTTGTGTTTAATTCATAGTCCTTAGAATGAGAACCTTTAATTGAAATATAATTATCATTATTGAAGTCGAGTATATTCAGTGACAAATTTGATTTTGAATTTTTCTGTAATTTATTATTGTATCAATAATGATTAATAACAAAATTTTCGAAAAAAATCGAATCAATTTTATTTATAATAACATTTGAAAAATTTCAAATACCGTTTCCAAAACTAAAAAATTTTGACTACAATTCTTCCAATTTTTTTTCAAGAAAGGCTCGTTTATTATCAATATGAATCTAAAATTAGAATTTTGATACATTAATTAGATCCTGAATAAAATTTTATTTTCAAAATTAAAAAATTTTTAGAGTCGCTGACTTGTCTGCATGAATGCCCACAAAATGGCTCACATGGCTGGGAAAAGTCGGTCATTTTTATGCATATAAATAAAGAACCTCAGCATCGGTGGCATTCGCTAAAACAATGCAGAGTTTCTGACCTATCCAAAGGCGATATTTTGATCCGTACTTTTGCGTGTAATAATTTAACATAGGCGAGATATCTGAAAATTAAATGAATTCACATCAATATCTAAAGTATAGTATCTACTATTTATTTACATTACATACATAAAATACCTGCTTACAAAACCCACATAAGTATAGACATAGATATATAGCTATGTCTTCAAAAAAGTACAGGCTGCAGGTATGTTTTTTGCGAAGAAAAAAAATAAACGTCTTTTTGTAACTTACCTTCCGGATGTAATATAAAATTTAGCGCGTTTCCAAAAAATGGAATGGTATTCGGTCCATCGAACAATGAAGCATACCACTCGCGTTTCAATTTAGTTTTGTTTCGTCTCAAAAAATACACAATAGAGGATAAAACAAACGCCGCGAACAAATTAATCAAACTCGATAATTCGAGGTACCATGTAAATGCCATGGTATGCACGTTGAATTCCAAATTTTTGTTTTTAAGAGTTGGAAAGAATAACTGAAGTTGCTGCACGTCAATACGGATCTTATATACAGGTAGTTAGGTACCTGTCCAATATGAAAAATACGCGTACTTCTTTCGTATGAAAATAAGAGGAACTAGGTATACTAATTTAGTTCCTCATGTATCAACTACCATTATAACTAATATGGTAAGTCAATACATTTCTTCTCTCTCATGTACAATAAATTTATCATAAAAAATACGATATACTAGTACCGAGGGGAAACAGATTTGAGATATTAGAGTAGATAAGACCGTCGGCAAATTGTGAATCCGGTCCTACTAAATACGCAAATTTTAATAGAAATGTGCAAAATTCAATTTTTTTCAAATGGAAAATTTTTTATTGCTTACACCGAATTTAAAGACCTTGAATGAGCGAACCTATAATTAATAAATTAAGCGAACTAAATTATTCCTTAGTGTTGAATTCACACATGTCATCGAAGGACACGTACGCTCTTTCATAGTGTAGTAGGTATACGTAGGTCTAGGTAGGTAAGGTAAATAAGTAGGAATGTAGGTAGGTAGATGCTTAGATAAGTAGGTAAGTATCTAGATATAAATTTCATGATCTACTATATATGGGATGAGCATTCTTGCAGCACGTTCAGTTCTACTTTCTTGTAAAGGTAACGGTAATTTTTGCGTTGTGCATATCACGTGCACATTAAGAATTATAATTTTTGCACAACATTGTCAAAAATCAGATCTCGCAAATCAATGTTGAAAATAAGTGATTAGTATTTTACATACTTTGTAATTCTTTTTCATGGACAATTTTTGTTAGCTACAGAACAACTGACATCATCAACTGTAATTATTAGTTGCGTGGGTTTAGATTATTTGCACTTTGCAAACGATGGATATAAATTGTCGGTAATTCCTACCTACCATACTAGGTATATGTAAAACAACTCGACTATTCGATTCCATAAATTGCAATGTATTCTAATGTTGCACATATTCCGGGAGTAAAGATCGCGTTCAATTTGCCTTGACATATTTATTTATTTTTATTACAGCAGCCTATAAATAATATTAATATTATAATAGATATGTAGAATTATAAATGAACATTATATTATTCATTAGAACTGTTGTCTTTGGCAAATTATAATAATTATCTTTTTCATTAAAAAAAAATAAATATCAAGAATTCAATGATAAAACACTTTTTGCGAAAACCTAAAAATACACTTATCTACGAGTAAAGTAAACTATTCAACATTCAAGTAGATAATTGTTGGTTTCTCGCACTGATTGATATATAAAATCCATTAGCATTAGTTATTACAAAGAAGTATTGAATTCTTACATTTTCTTGTTTCATTGTTGTATGTATACGATATTTTCTCAAAATTGAACTGCAAATTATTTTCATTTCGTACAGAGAGAAAGCTTTACCTATTACAACAATTTAATTTTAAAATTCAATTTAAGATCTACAACAAACAGGCTACGAATTAAGTGCCCAAGTTAAGATTATTAAACAAACCAATACAATTCCTAGGTCCTGTAGCGAAAGGTAAAAAACATCCTTTCGGTAAATTTTTAGACCGTTCTTCGGAAAATCTATCAGGATCAAAGGTCTCTGGACTAGGGAAGTATTGCGAATCATAATGCAACCCGGTTAAATTGAATATAAGCTCCGTCCCAGCTGCTATTTTCAGATCACCTTGATAATCAAATTACGTTCAACAAGATATGGAATACGAACACAAGAAGTTTGAATATGGCAAAAATGCTTAATTATTTTTCTAGTAATAACCCAATATTGTGTCTTCTACGGCGGTTCGAAAAACAAAAGGTACAACTGGAAACATACGCAATACTTCTTTCAAGACTTGTTCTAAGTAATTCATTCGTTTAATATCGTCTATTGTCACATTTCCATCGCTACAGTTTCCAAAAATATAATCTAATTCTTCGTGCACTTTATCCTTGTTGATAAAATAAAAAAATAAATAGGCAAATAGGTATCGTTACGAATAACTTTTTAATTTTTCACTTAATACTTAAGTAGGTAGTTAGGTGGTAGGTACCTGAATATTTGGGTACATGCCCAACATTAGTAAAAAGAAAGATATTGTTATCGATAAGGTTTCTGATCCCTGAAAAAAACAGTAGGTATAAATTGATGTATACATAAATGTATAGGCCTAGTGAATAGCAATGTTAAAAATGGTATAAAAAGTAAATTTATCGAAATTTTACAAAGTAAAATTAAGGTATTCAAGGATTAGGTTTAAAACCTGAAGTCAGACCTGTGGGCGAGGTAGGGGGAGGGATTTGAAACCACACCCCCATGGCCAAAAAAAATTGAATTTTTATAGAAAATAGGATTATCTAGTCCAAAAAATTGTGTAAATGACTCGTATCTCCATAAATGCAGTTTTTGATAGTTAAAAACATTATTTTTTTGCAAAATTTTTGCATTCGCTTCACTCGGGCATTTGTATTTTTACCAAATACATTGAATTTTAGCATTTTTGGGCATCGAAAATTTGAATACAGCTTCAAGTTATGAAGCAGAGATAAGAAATTTTTCAAACTTTCCGAGTTCAAGGGTAATCTAGATAACTCTCTCCCCATGCTAGGCTCTGCCACTGTTATCACATGAGTTATAGACAACGAGTCAAAAGAAAATCCAACTTTCACCTCAATGATAGTGTAAACGATTGATATAATTTTTCCCATTCACTTACACCAACAGAATACGTAATAATTTCACCTTTCCTATCTTCACTAGAAAAAGCTTCATCGGTCAGATATTCAATAAATTTTTCATTTACTTCATCTGTACATATCAGAAAATTGCAATGAAATAAATCACCAACAAAAAAATACAAATATTTAAGTAGGAATAAATTAAAGATACTCGCCAGTTTTGTTCTTGTTCGCATTTTGTCGATCGCTCGATTCATTTTCATGGGTTATCTACAAAAAAATTCTTTTTCAAACTGAGAACTTTGAAGGTTGCATTAAATGAAGATAGATACTTTGAAAAAATAAAACATAACTTTTTATGCTCCCGGTTTATTCTTGAAAGATGACGCAAATGTTTTTTAGAAATTAGACTAGGCTAGTAACTATACGTACAGTTAATCCAAGATTTTGTGCAAAATCAAGTAATTTTTTTTACCCACTTTTCTCTCTTTTAGAGGAAAACGCTGCAGTTGAGTTGTATCCTGAAAACTCTAAAATGTAACAATACTGAATACTTGAATAATTTTGAAGTTAGTTTCGATTTTTTTTAATTTTAAAACTCTCAAACAAAACAGAAGATTGAACTCAGAGATCTTCGCTTGGCTGATAAATGCAATAAAAATAAAATGTTTCAAAAATTTTCCAAGCTGCCAAAAAAACAAAAATGAACTTCAGTAGCTGAACATTTTGTTCCAAAGGTTTTTAGACATGGTCTTTCTGTCTACCTAAATTTTGTTCAAATCGGAGCCGGAGAGTTGAGAAGATTCCCTTGTGTGTATAATTAATTACACATGTCTAGATCAGCGCCGTATCTTCTACGAAACTAACAAAACTGAAGTTTCAAACGGCAAAATTTTCGAAAATTTAAAAAAAATAATATTAAAGTTCCTGTTTGGCGCTTGTCATTGTTGCTCCTTACACAACTAAATACATAGGAAGTTTTATGTTATACTACTTTTTCTCTTCTTCCTTTTTTGTATTTTGGCAATTTGAATTTCGATTTTTTTTTTTAATTTTCTAATTCTTAAGACTTACTATTCAATTTCTATTCCAAAACAACGATTAAAAATTTTTGTAAGTAGTGTAGTACCTATATTTATCACATTTTTCAATAAATAGCGAAAAAAATGCTTAGTAGTGACCATGGTATAAAGTTCCTAAAATTGGTGGGAGGGCGGATAAGTGGTTAGCTTCGAGCGGCGAAGATATTAATCCACCTCTGGTAGTAGATATGTATTGTAAATTATTATACCAACTTTCCGATAGACTAGTTCCATTTTACTGAATATGTCTTCACGTCTTTTCTTCTTGACTATTTGTCCAATTTTTCTAACGAATTTTGGTTGAAACATTAAATAAAACGAATCCATAAGGTATCTGTTGAACAATAAATATTAAAAAAAAATTATTTTCATTGTAATAAAATAAAATCGACTAATGCATACAGAATTTTACTTACTCCGCCGATTTTTCTCGAAATATGCAATGATCTTTCTTGGATATGGGTTCTTTCAAGTCGAACAACGTTCCTGAAATAACAGTACAGAACATTCAGACGTTTTTTTTTTGTAGGAGTAAATAATGCAGACTGAATAACATATAGCGAGTACTGGTTGCGCTCTTGAGAACATACTACAGACTATATTAAAAGTTGCAGGCGCGATATAATCTTCAAGTACGTTAAAACTTTCAGCAGTATTTTCCATCATTTGAAGATTTTTCACTACTGAGATTGCTTCTTCGTTCATAATCTGGATATAATTGTCCAATACGTTGGTTCGTAATGGACGTTGAAGAATGGTTCGACTTTTTTTCCAATCAGATCCTGAATTGAAATAATGAGTTACACCTATTAATTACGAAAACCTTACCGATTTGCCAAGAAAAAAAAATTAATTTACTCGTATGAGAAAAAGTAAACAAAGAAATGAACATTCGATACCTTCGGCAGTAAACGTTCCATTTTTGAAAACTCTGCCGAATATTTCATGAAAATCTGCGCCTTTATTTAAAAATTTGTTTCCGATTAGAGCTTTCTGAAAATGGACGTGCCAAGATCTATAAGTTTTAAAAATAGAAACGTGGTACAATGAGTAGAAATAAAAACCTCTGTGTCCGTTGGATTGGTGATTACGATGACTGCTTTTTGCCCAATTCTGAGACGATATCTTGATCCATACTTTTTTGAGTAAAACATCAACGTCTGCGCTATGTCTAATGATGATAAATATGAACTTTTCAGTAAGTAGGAAAAAAACAAATAGTATATTACATCACAAGGGGTGTAAGTGAACGTTACCTAACGATTGGGAATGTTGACGGAACGAGCCGAAGAGTCGAGTGCAGCCAACGCACGATGCAGGTGCGTTCACTTATATCTCTTATAATGTAAAATATTTTATTTTTTACTTGGAACGAAACTAAAAACAAATCTTGGTAACAGTTGTTTGAGCTCTTTTCATTTTATTGAATTTATTAATCAACGAATAATTAGTCTCTTAATTCAAAATAATATAAAGTTCAAAATTCCGTAGGTTTGATAAGTTGTAATAAAATTCTAGGGGTGGTAAAAAGATTGTTTACCATCTCCAGGGGCGGTAAAAACTGCTTCATTGTAATCGCACACTTATGCACTATATAACATGCTATGTAAGTATAAACTTTCGTTCCAAGTATAATATAAATAAATCTTTTACCTTTGAAGCAAAAAGTTACAAAAAATTAATAAAATTAGTACCTGCTGGACGTAGAATAAAATTTAAAGAATTCCCAAAGAATGGAATCGTTTTTGGTCCTTTTAGGGATGAGAAATATGACTGTAGATCATTATTTTTTTCTTTAGAGAATTTTATGCAATAAAAAATGTATGTGAATACAAGTAGAAATGCACCGTACAATAAATAAATGAAATTGAATTTAATAAAATATTTCAAAAAATCCATGACAGCATAACCTTCAAAAGAAGTGTTCGCAATGCTCATAATTGGAAACTTTTGCTATTCTTTCAATATTTAAACACACCCACGTCACGATACGCCACTACTTGATGCAGAAAATTATCGCGATCATAAAAAAAGTAAAAAACGAACGAAATTGTGATGCAAGCCAATGAGGTAATTCATGACTCGAATATTGTATACGCAGGTTTTTTCAAATATCAATCGCTCAAAAAACTAATCATTTTTTTATGAATTTAAAGATCCATAGGTCTGAAACTAATCGGATTAAAACTTCGAAAGAAATTACTACACTCTTAGAAGCCTACCCCCTCTACTCCATTATGTTTCATCGGGAGTAATCGTGAGAAACGAATAAATGTCTTTCTAGTTCGGTGATAAAAAATTGAGAAAATAATTACACTGTTTCATCTATGAACAACAATTTTTTTCATATTTGTTTTATTTCTGTCAATTCTTCGTCCAATTAATTTCATTTGGTTTCATTTCTTTCACATTTTCTGATTAGTAACGTGGGTATGAATAAAGGAAAAAAGAAGAAAAGGGTGTGTATTCATAATTTGCAAAAATTGATTTTATAGAGTTGTAAATCGATGTATCTTAAAATTAATTAAAAACACGTCAAATAAGTTAGAATTAGATGCATTTTTTTCTTATTTATAGGTTTTAAACGATGAAGAAAAATGTGAAATCATGAGCAATTCAATCTCAAGGATGATTGATAATTCAGAGAATCCAGATTTTGTAAATGATTGCCATCGGATACTTGAGGTATTTAAATTCCTAGTTGAAAATAACTTTCCATAGGAGAATATATTTCAACTTTTCCCAACAATAGGCAGAAAATAAAGATCAGATGAAGAACAAACTGAAAAACAAATTTTTTAAAGCAATGACGAAGAAGAAATCGGAAAGTTCATCGTCATGCAACAGTCAAGAATTGGACGATTCCCTGAATGATTTCTTGGAAGTTGGTATTTTACTTATCTTTTGTATTTATGGCGATAATTCAAGTAATGCTGAATTGATTTAAATTCGTTACTCAAAATGATGAAAAGGAAAGGAAAACTATACATGCAATGAAAATACAGTATCATGCTCAAAATCGCAGATAATTCAAATCAATACTGATGCAAAATTAAAAATAATTGAAAAATTGAAAAAAACAACAGTTTAATCTCTTATAAATATAAACCAAAAATCAAAATGAGTTTGCTTTACACGACTATTTCTCAAGGATTTACAGAAATTATTGAATGTATGCCATGGCATAAGCTATGTTGAAGATAGCAAAGTTACTTCATCATCTGACTACGCTGATCCACTCTTTTCTGTTATTAAGTGACTTTGTATTTAAAAGTTTCCGTCTGAAATGAGATAAAAATAAAAAATAATAGAAAATGTGCTTGTATTTGTTTCAGAGTACTGAAAACATTTTTTCATGCGGAGACGAATTGAAAGGATTTGCGGATTGGGATAAATTTTGATGTGTGACTCATATCTAATATAAATATTATGTACTTACTTCATTCAGCTTTATTTTCTTCAGGTTTTCCTGTAGTTTTTGACTGAATTCCAACTTGAGCTAACGTTTTAACTAATTCTCCAGTTTGATGCATTTTCAACAAAATATCACAGCCTCCAATAAATTCACCATTAATAAATATTTGTGGTATAGTAGGCCAACCAGTATAATCTTTCACACCTACAACAATAAATAAATATAAATAAAAATTAAGAATCACATATTATTTCAAAAAACATTTTGCTAGTTCACCTTGTCTGAGAGGGTGTTTCTCCATAACGTCGTATGCATCAAATTTAACATCATGTCTACGAAGTATTTCAACTACAGTGTTGCTAAAACCACATGCAGGTTCTTGCGGCAGGCCTTTCATAAACACTACAATTTTACTTTTTTTCACAAGTCTTTCGATTTCTTCTTTTGGTGCAGTTTCGGAACTAGAGACGTTTCGGTGCTTCGAAAAAAACTGTACCGGTATGGGTTTCAATAATTCGAAGGATTTTTCAGTAGCACGAACAAGATTTAAAACCTTCATATTGATAAATAAGTCACCTGGTTAACAATGAATCAATTTTTTTAATTTTACACAACAAAATAATAAAGTTTAAAGTTATTTTAATAAGTATTTGTTGCAATGCGCGAATTTCATCTTTCATGAATTAATTGAGTGATAATCAACATCTATAAACTAAAGAGAGGTTACACCGAAACGTGTTTTACCAACGTTTTACGCGAAAAACGGAGGATCGCGTCCCCTCTTACCGCACCAGATTTGTGATGTCACTTGGAAGAAAATCTAGCTACTTTTGTAGTGGAAGTGTAATATTTATAGGTTTTTTGAATTTTTTGACAAAATTATAACATTTGTAACAATTTTGGAGAGGACTTCATTTATAGAGAATAAAAAATTCTATCTGATGAAATAAAAAAAAATTGAAAACTATTGAGAAATCATCGCTTTAAAAAATTATTTGTTGTGATGAAACGATAGAAACATGAAATTTCATAGCTTTTTATTATTTTGTTTTGATAAAATTATGAGTTTACAACAACTGTACGCAAATGGGAATGAGCAACAGATAGTTGTAAATTTGTGAAAAAGAATTGATGCCAAAATTTCCAAATTTATAAGAAATTTAATAATTAATTCAGAGTTTAAAAAATGGAAAATTTTTCGGGTTTCGTTTTTGTTTTTACAATTTTGTTTTTGCACTATTCGTTTT